>JAPYYZ010003492.1:0-19282 GCA_030522705.1 Eretmocerus eremicus | reverse complement strand
TGGAGACTTTTGTTCAGTTCTCTGAGATCTAACGTTTGAGTATACTTACAAGAAGTTTGACCGAAAGCCCAAATCCTATCTTTGGGGGCGGGGTCCTTTACCGAATCGTCTGACTTTCAGCAAGCAATGCTGATTTTGAGAGAAGCGATTAAACTGCAAGACGTAGGCTCAATTTACGAGTTTATATCTACTTAACTATAGCTATTCTGATCTCTATCCCGCGATCTCACAGATTTTGACCGTAAATCTTACAAAATATGATGATTTTACTAAACATCAACTTTCCTCAATCAAGTCGTATCAAAAGAGAGTATATAACTATCTGTTGTGTTCGATATACCAAGAATTGAAGAGTAATATTTCCGTTAGTCCAGTGGATGATGGATATTTTTGTGCAAAATCATCCGTCATATGATATTTTACATCAAACTAGACAGAAATCGCTGAAAAATTCAGACACACGCTTACGCTGTCAAAGTAAGTATCTTCTAAATCTTGCCAAATCTAGATTTCAGCAAGAATGTGATCTGAATTTAAGAATTTTTTTTCACAGTTTTCAGGGTTGCAAGAATATCTATTTATACAACTTTTTAACATGTGCCTAGATGGTCAATGTTAATGTTCCTTACTGTATCTTTAGAGGGGAGGCCCATTGGACTAGTTAGGAGGGGGTCACAACTCCAGATCACGGATTTAGCTAAAACTTTGGGAATTGTCTTCTTTTGGCACCAAAAAATTATATCTGAAGGCGCAGAGTCTAACGCTCAAGCGTTTTTGAGTTACAGCCCATGATATTACCATTGCAATCATATCTAAAGATATGACTTTTTAACATGGGATTATATAGGCAGTACTAACATTCTGGGCTGTATCTGATAAACAGTTGAGCGTTAGAGACCGAGTCTTCAAATGTCATTTTTTGGTACCAAAAGGAGACTATTCCCAAAGTTGAAGCCTAATGCGTGATTCGGAGTTGTAAACCCCTCCCAGTTAGCAAAAAAGGACAGGTAACTTTTTTGGTTCAAAAAATGTTTTAAAAAATTGTCAACAAGATTCGGCTTCCAAGAGTCAGGTCCTATCCTTGTAAGATTTGCCCATTATTGATACCTTCAGACACGTCAAGCATTTTTACGATTCGGGGAGAAATGTTCGTGATTCTCTCCGACGAATGGTACCCACTTTCTCTCCCTCGTAGTAAAAAGTGCAAGACGCCACTGGTGAGTGAAGAGGGTTAAGGAGCTTTCATAGTGGCCTCTTATGTCTAGAACTGCCAGCCCGCCGTTTCGGAATCTTATCGCTCGAAACGAAGCCGAGATAATATTCATCCGAGAGGAACTAAATCTGTTTTCACTCCCTAGCGGCGTAATCTACCATTATTTCAACCTTACTATCTGTATTCGGCAATTGAGATACGGCGGTGCTCCATTTCAGCATCACGATTGATTCAATATTATTGTACACAATTCTACGCTTGAGATCTTTCCAAAAAACATGAATAAATATTTCAGACCATACTCCTGGGAGATAGCGGAGTTGGAAAGACGTCACTTTTGGTGCAATTTGATACGAGGAGTTTTCAACATAACAACTTCGCAGCCACCGTTGGAATCGGTTTTACGGTAACGTTCAAAACATTACTTTACTGCAACTGGAATTGATACACCAACACGACACTCAAATATTAATTCTGCAAATGCTATCGTTTCGAATCATTATTTTTTCATTCCAAAATCTTGCTCATGTCAATCATTGAACGGAAACATCACTGCAAAGACGTGTACAACAAAATGGACATTTTTTATAGGCATAAACGCATTAATCCAATCCCATTGTACATTATATTGATGTTTTATAATCTATACACAGCATCGATTCGAGTTTTGAGTGATGAAAATGACTCGAACAGATTCCGCAAGTATTTTTGCTTCATCACACATGAAGTGAAAGCCCATAAGAGCGTGCACTTCAACATCGATACCTTCTAAATAATGTTGGTTTTTTCGATTACTCGGTCTGACCAAGTCTAATCTCTCGGACTTCAATCTCAATTCAATGGAGATGGATAGAGAGATCGAAATGATCCGACCAGACCAGACAACGTCTGACCGTGTAATTGAATAAACCTTGTATATTATTGAATGGCTAGTCCAAAAAAAAGTGAATAAAGACAGGGCCAACTCGAGTTGGAACATTTGAGTTGGATTCAACGTAGGAACATTCTTTTGATTTAAAATATTAGTGTTGCTTGACATATTTTGCTGCGGTTAGTCTTACTCAGACTGAAGTTACCCTAACGGAAGGGTAATCACTACAGAACATAATTAAATGACTCTCAGTTTTGAATTTAGGAGTCTGCCAAATTCCCAAGAGGGACTTTCAAGATAAAAAAAAAGAGAATTCCTTATTAAAAATGCTAGGTATAGTCTGAAAAGTACCAACGTTTATTCAAAATATTCTTACTAACATTCAGAAACTCGATAAATATCATATCTTAGTCTAATTAATACAATGGGAACTTTCCTCCAACTGTCCAAATAAAATAATCATCATATCTAATAGTATGAATGTCTGTCATAATCAGTTATTATCATCCGCCGGCTGGAGGATAGCGTATGTGGCGGCTGAGCTATGGTGCGAGTAAAATATTAACCATTCAAGGTCATCTCAATGAAATATAAAATTCCGACCGATATGTTGTAAAAACAGCTCACACTCTGGAATGCGTATCATCAGTGTCTACCACTCTTAGTAAAGTCTAATTTTATTGAATATTTTTTTTGTCCAATAATTTCTTTTTTATAGAAACTGCAATCAAAGCAGAAATTCCAAGCCTTATAATCTACGTTCATATTCACGTCCTCACATTCACGCAAAATGAAACTGAAATCTTCAAGTATCCGAAATTTTTACCTCAAACTTTTACTATTGAAGTTGTCAAATCAGCTCTAGTCAAAGTGAACCCTCTTATTTCGTATGAGCGGAGTAAGATCATGTCAACAATAATGCCAAACCAGTACTTTAACATACTATAATAGTTCATTGACAAACTGTGTGTAATGATCGATCTTTTTCAAAGTGAGATACATCGTTCTATGAAGCAACGGAGTAGCCATTCTCGGAATAGGCAGAAACTCTACTTATATTCCTATCCATTAGTTTTTCAGTCAAGAGTTTAAGAATATCAATTCACATAAGAACGAAAAAAGGGTTTTCCAATTACAAAGTATAACGTAATTTTGATGCATGAGCTCGGAAGTTAGTATCGATAGAACTAAATTGCTACAAAATAAATGGCTCGTTAAAATAATTCTTTCTTGTGATGAGGACGTCAGTCTTAATGGAATATTTCAATCAAATAGAACAAGGTAACGAAAAGATCACGAAAACACAATCATGCTTCACTCATCGAGCAGACTCAGGAGAATTTTGGAAAACACATAGAAGGGATGGGGTTAAAACAGGGACTGTGATTTGATTTGAATATTCCTTAGACATTTCGGATTGACATACGCATAGTAATCGAATGAGTCGATGGAGAATTTTGGGCCTGATTCTAATTTCTTACATTAGCTCAATCATCAAGTCCTTATATTTACACATTTCGTCAAACTCGATTGAGCTCTTTACTGCTTCTTTTTTAGCTTTTGCAAACTTCAAAGCACGTTCTTTCAGGGTATGACAATTGTAGTTGTGCGAAAATAGGAGGATTTTAGAAATGTTGCTCTCATCCATCATATCAGATAGATATGACTCGCAATATTCTTGTAACTGTGAGACTGCATATTTATCCGCCAAGATACATAATTCAATTGCAATAGTCTGAAGATCAAAGACACTCTTGAGACCATAAATACAATCTAAGAAACCTCGAAAAACCTCTGGCGACGCATCAGGATCTTGCGTCAAATCAACAGTGTACGATTCTGATGTATCTTTTGAGTCGTGAACAAACATTGCCGTGAAGTAAGGACTGACAGTACTTAGAAATGCAGAATGGGCTCTCACTTGATCTTTGTTAGCCAACAAAAAAGTGACATCGCACAATTTTTGATCTTTATAAAGCTTGCCATGATCCTTCAGGCTTAATCTGTTTTTATAGCTTTTACTTCCGGTACTAACATCACTAATTAACTCAAGATTTGTGTGTCTGAGAATGACATAAGTGATATCGCAACAAACAATCAGTGCACCGTTATTCAGAAAGGGAGTTACTTCATCTGCTGGTGGTAGCTCAAAATAACCATCTTCATCTTGAACTAATTCTCTTGTGTCGTTATCTTTAATGATGTACCATTTTTCAACTGGCTGTATTACATCTACGTGCCCCGTTTTCAAATGAAACTTAGGTTTCTCTCCCTCTAGATCTAGCTTCAGAGAGAAAGTTACATTTGCTGCTTTCAAAGTGAAGATAGGAGACATGAGAAGCCCCGAGTGATCATCACGGAGTCGATCCCAATTATCTATCGTCCAATAGAAAGAAGCATCTTTGAATTCGCTTTCAGTCCGGAATGTTGACACGAATTCTGCTCTTTCTCGTTCCATCGTTGATTCACTCGGCTTCAAACCTGCAAAATATATTGAGAGGACTTTACCCAATGATCACTACTTAGCTCATCGCCGGAGAAGTGTCATTATGAAGAGTATTTCTAAGCTCTCCTATTCAGTTCCACTATTATTCTAGCAAAAGTTATTGAGAGTCAATGCTCGGGTCAAATAAATGACCCGCTCAATTAGAAACTCGGCGGTGACTAACGAGGTAACTAATGATCACTAATTATAATTAGTAGACACGTATATGACATTACTATAGACATCATCTAAGACATACTCAACTCACGTGGATAAAAATGTTATAAATTATTAACAATAAAGCTATATAGCAATAAAGCTACACCCTCAACTACCAGCGAAGAAAGTATATTACTGTCACGTTTCGCGAAGACTATCACACATGGTAACCCCTGAGAAAGTATATTTCACACTATATACTATCTCCCAGGGAAGAGTGTTTATCATGCAGCGCTATTCCCCGACGGAGAGTATCTCAGCAAATGCGCTCTAGATGTTCAAATAATGACGAATATGTCATTTCCGAAATTCATGCATCAAGGGGGTGTTTCCTCAGGTTTTGGGAGCATGAGAATCGATGTCAACTCGCTTCTCGTCAAGATTTTCAGCTCAAAAGATCGCTGGCTTAGATTTTCTCAACACCTCCAGGCTCGAGCACCTTGACCAAGTATAGGTAAATCCGCGGAAGCTTGCATATTTCGTGTCCTGCCTCGTTTGAACCTTTAAAACGTCCGGGAAAAATACCAACAAAATCGTTTTCGATGTACTTTTGAGTGCTCTTTTTGATGCAATGGTCAGATTTTCAATCGAAGGTCAGCCTTAAGAGTTATTGATGAAAATAGGGTCAAAATGTCCGTTCCGTATCCTCTCTTTTTTGCTTCTTTCAGTCTTTACGTGTGCGGGCCATCACGTTATGAATTTTTCAAGCCTCTAGAGATCAACAACTTCAAAAACTATAGTATTGCGGACCAAATTCCGTTGCGACAGATGCCAAAAGCCGCTGTTTGGGATCCAAGCTAAGTACATACATTTTGTCCAGTACTTTCGAGTAAAATCCCGTTTCCTCCGTAATCCTTAGGAAAATCAGTTTTTCCCATTCCACATTCTTTCGTACCAATTTTTTCTTGAAAATTTATCATCTGACAAAATTTTTCCATGCCGAACGTTTTGGAAAAAATTCATTTAAAGTCCTTGGGAAACACAATCTCACAAACAAGACATTTTGTCAAAGTAAAATGTCAATTCTGTGTTCCATGAGTGCGACCACTAAATACGCAACCCCAGAGGTCCTACCCAACTCTTTTTTCAAGTATTCGGTGGTTATATTAAATCCTGAAAGTTTCAAGGCCGTAGCTCAAGCCGTTTGACCGTGAGGTCAATTTTAGTGCCTGATGTCAGGTTCCTTGTCCGCTTCTTTATGTCAGGTTCCGTGTCCCTCGAGGCTTATTTCTATGGACATACCAGTACCCAAGTTTATTCTCGTTTCATATGTTCGGATAAGTCAGAAAATCCATCACAGGACCCCCAGAAACTTGATTTGACCTTTGGGCATTTTCGACCTTCGAATTTCAGTTTCTCCGGAATTACTCTCTTGGAACCCTATCCGATTTTCCGGCTAAGATGAATTGATTTGACTCTTGAAGGAGCTACGGTAGCTTTTCTTTGGTGGCGCATGTCTAGATAGTTGGAGCAATGCTTCACCAACTCGGGAACTACTCATCTACCACATTGGTTCTTCTCTTGTCCTAATTTTTCATACCTTTCATTGTTTTCGAAGTTACACTGTTTAATCGGTAATCCTGAAGCTGACTTATGAGTAGGGCGCTGCCATGCTTAAAAAGTTTAAACTTTGATTCATAAAAATTTTTCTTACTTATATCAGTGAAAGTAGGAGGAATGGGCCCAAAATGACGATTCTGAGGTTAAAATACAGAAAACTTCAGAATAGGGGAAACAGGGGATGGACTGTGAAGTCTACATAAATTATCCTAACCGTAAAAGTGCTTTCAGCAAGGCTTATAGTGATGGATTGGAAGCTAAATAACGCAAATAAACCGCCAATGACGAGCGCTTGCGGATGACCAATGACCACAATGGCTGTGCCAATCTCCTCGACAGAACGTCTAAACCAGAAAGCACAATATAAATTCATTCACTCAATGACAACTCCTCTTATCCTCTCATAATTGATCGCCCTATCATGACTACCATGTAACGCGCTCAAAAATCTGTCCAAGGACTTTGGTCAATATGGTACACTGAAAAAAGGTTTCGTGAAAATCACTACGCCATCTCAAATCTAATCAGTCAGATCAACTGATGAATCAGTGGTAGTAGAACCAATCTGGGCCTATTGAATTCAGTGCATGTGCACTAAATCATCAGTGGCCTCGACGATGTTTCAGTGCGACTTTTGGCTAACGAATCAATGAAATGTATCACTAAAATATCAGTGAGACCACTACTTTATCAGTCGTGTTGTGTACACCATTATTACATAATGCCTGACCCGCGAAAATGTCAATAGTACTCACTGATGTTTCAGTGAATTTCACTGACGTTTCAGTGCATAAGCACTGAATTCAATCAATTGAAATTGATTAACGTCCCGCTGATTCATGGGTTAATACTGCTAAATTTATCAGTTGATTTCACTGATTCGATTCAAAACGGCAGACGTTGTGCTAATATATAGAGTGACCTACGCTGAGCGCAGTGAATTTACTAGCTTTACTGTTGTTGAGAACTGCGATTTTCAATGCCACGCTGCTGTATCCAGGGGTACACATGACTTTTTTTAACCAACCAGTCGATGATATCGTTCAAGAACGAAGAGATGCCGTCGATATTGTTTAATGAAAAATTTCATTCCTTCGGATGAATGCCCACGAGGAAAGATGTATTATCTCAATTGAATCTTCCGTGCATATGAAATCACTCTAGCTGGAGCATTAGCTTTGGCGTAATGAAATCACAGTAAGCCAACGGGGCTCTATATGCCGTCCGAGTAAAATAACCGACCGTCAGCGATTTTACTGCGCTGGGCTCACAAGTAGAGGACCAACCTTGTCGATCACGGATTTGGCCAAAACTCTGGGAATCATCTTGTTTCGGTGAGAAATCAAGATATCCCAGAGGGTTCATGCTAATAGGCTCTCTGTTCCGAACCCTCTGGGATATCTTCATTTCTCACCGAAACAAGATGATTCCCAGAGTTTTGGCCAAATCCGTGATCCACAAGGTTGGTCCTCTACTTGTCAGTAGAATTTGTAACTTTACCCATGCTTTCGGCACGCTTAACACTTTCGTGGGTTCGGGTGGTAGATTTGACGCATCATGGATGCTTCTTTGGCTGACTTCAGACATTGTGATTAATTTAGTGCTTACGAGTAAGCAAGATAATCACAAAAGAGATACATATGAACCTTGATAAATCCAGGAAAAGTTCCCCAAGACGAGTAAACTGCGATAACTTTCCCTTCTCAATTGAAAGTTCAGTCGTGACTCAGGTCACGTACTCAAAAACGACCCTATATAGAGGATTCATCTCATTTTGCGTGAATCTATGTAAAACCCACTGGATATAGTTGTTCCCATGCTAATATCCTATCACTCACAAAATTACTCAAAGCTCAAATCTTCACGTAACCATGCAAGAACTCCATATTTGGTCGACCAACAATCCTGTTCAAATGTCAAAGCTTATATAATTTCTCTTTCCGACCAAGTGAAGGAGAAATTTGAAGTGCAATCAAGTTGCCCCAACAGTGTGGAAATTTACCATGTACACTGGTTCAAACGCTCATGGCTATGAAATGAGCGTTCAATCGAATTTCACATTTCGCCATTCAAAAGCTGGAATTATAAGCTTCCGATTGACCACGATAGTTGTCCCAGATTTCATTTCACGTCTGCGAGAGTTACAATACAAAAAAATGTGGAAAATCCTCTTTATTCAATGGTCTGGCTTTATCCTATCATGGTGGTATAACTGATAATGATCCAGATAATGATCCAAAATTGAGACTTGGATGGAAAGAGCGGTATCATCAACGATAGATCCGCGAAGAGCACGAGTGCGTAACCATGACAACGGATCTGCTCCCTCACTCCTATCGCTTTACCGAGTTTCCGGAAGCGAGATTCCTAGCTTGCGCGATTCCAGGTGATGCGCACGGTGCGACTCCCGGGGTGGAATATACTACCCACCGCGCGACTCCGCACCGCAGTTGGTGTTAGTCCGCTGATAAACGCGGTTCTAGAGTCGGTCTGTTATCGCGCGCGAACTTGAACATACGCGCGTGTGTGCCACGATCGCTGCTGGTGTAATCATACGGTGGTAGTTATGTGGGTGCTGAACGAAAAATTTAAAAGATGATTAAATGTCAAGGCATCACGTCATTCCAGTTTCATTGTTGATCAATTTTGGATGTTTGGAAACTCTTACGCAACATCATTCAAGTTTGAAGTTCGATTTCGAACGGTGTTTCATCATGTAAGGTTTCTTTTTCTTTTTAACATCATTTACCCCTGCAGAAGATCAGTTCATACCCTTTATTTGATAACTCTTCATAAAGAAGCTCCAATAAGGAATTTCGTAGCACGATTTCCTTCTTTCAAGCTTCTCTCCGGCGTAGCATCCGTGTTTCTGGAAATTGTCCCCTAATAATGTAGAAAACGACGCGAAGCAGTAAACGCATACCACAATATTGAACAATATCAAATTCTGCTGAGCGACAATGAAAGTATAGATCAAAGTTGGTGTGTCGAATTTTCCCCTGCTCAAATCTCGGATACGGGCACTTATGCATAGACTTTGCCATGCGCATTTTACGTTTGTCACGTTAAAATAATGCTGGATTGAGTAGTTTGAATGGACCCGAAACAGCTCACGCGTTTGTTACAACACCATAATTGATTTCCAAAACTTGTAATTTTTCTTCTTGGCGAGAGAAATTGGCAACAAAAATTTGATTCGACCAATCCCAACGTATCTCAAAACCATAGAATTCAATTTGAGGCCAACTTTACAACCAAACCACGAAAATAAGCCGAGTGTGCTCAATTTGCCTCTCCAATCAACTGTTTATGAGTCTGATTAAATATGCTCTTCGAGGATTGAAATGTGGGGTGTAAATTATTATCTGCATTCGATGTTCATCTCCGTCGGGATAATTCTTGTTTTCAATTTCGGGAATCTCAAAACTTTGGAACTCCCAGAGAAGAAATTTACATTATTCTCAAAATGGTAGCACGTGAATGCTTATCAAAAACTTCACGTACCGTCAAATGAGGCTACATTGCCATAAAGGGTGCAACTTTGCTAGGCTGATTTTGTCACACCATAACGGAAAGAGTTTTGTAGGGTCCCTGTAGCTAGGGTAGGCATGTTAATGACTCTAGAAGTAATTTTGATCAATACTTACAGCTATGATAAACATTTTCCAGTGTCAAAGAAACCTCTGGATGCTTCCTGAGCAACCGTAGCGTTATTATTCTGAATAGTATTGAAAACAAGAAAAAAATTAGCATCAAAAAGTTGACAGAAATACGGCTTCTCAGACGAATCGTACGTGATGGCGCTAATTTCACCCACAAGTATCGTCACTTTGATGGAACAATTAATAGTTCCGACCTTTTCCAATGCCTGGAATAGTTACAGATAGAAAACGAAAAAGAACCCTGAACCCAAAAAGTTACTGCTTATCTAACTATTTACATTTTGTCACATTCCACACGCGCGAGTCCATCAATTCCGAAAAAATCTAGCAAATAGATGTCTGCATTTTTTAGTGCCTGACTTGGATCAAAGCGAGACTCGTACAATGAGCTTCTCCCACTTTTTTGCTCGTGCTTATCAGCTCCGTCACTGTTTGGTCAAAGCTATACCTTAGGCTCTCGGACTTTTTGAATTAGAGTTCAGTATTTTACTGTGACTTGTGTGTGCGTCAGGTGAACCCGTGGAAAATTTCTGTGATGATGATCTCGAGAGAGCTAACGTAAATATAGCCATGTGTTTCATTTCTGATAATCATTTTTATTGTGATCGTTACTATATAAGTATTTTATCTCGATGCCATAAGCCATGAAAAAGGTTCATGAAGGCATGCTTTATTAACGATAGATGTTTTTGTTCTGAAGTATTGAAATGCTGTTTGATCTCTGAAAGAAAAACCATGCAATTGATCATGACTATTTGCAGTTACATAGTTTCAAATCGTAATAACGGCGAGATGAACTCAATCGATACGACAAAAATGATTTATTTTAAGAGAAAAAAAATGTTTTACTCGCATTTTAGTTCTCGCGAAATGGATTCGATCCGATGAGGTACTAATAGAAAACATTCGGAGCCAAGTAGACATCACTTTCAAGAATACAGTCATACACAAACATGACATTACATTTTCTATAACACAAACTTGAAACTGTTGCATTTAAACGCAATTTGTTGAATGTCTTCGCGTATGTCTGCACTTGTTTTACATGCCCGCTTCAAAAACAAAGAACTCATTTTCTTCGCTCCGTTGGGTGAACGCTGTTCTAATGCCTCAAACAGGTGTGCAAGCAAGATAGAAAGACACTTGGTTCAACACGGGATCAAAGGAGAACGACACGAGTCTGCAAATAGATGAATTATTATAAAAAAGAGATTGCTATATTGTAAAAATAATTTCGAGATGATGCGGAATCTTCAAAAACTCAATAGCCAAAGTCGTCGTGAAAAATTTGAAGATCCAACAATTTAAAAGCAAAAATTTTATTAGGGGAGGCTGAAACGGAGTTTATAGAACACGAGAGCAAAAAAAATTTGTGTCATCTTCAAATTCCGTACGAAAGGTATGTGAACAACCTAAACAAGGTTCACTGAGAAGTAGTCGGAGTAACTGATTTGTCATTTATTCGAAACTTGTCCAAGAAATTGGAGAGAGAATAAAATGAGTAGGAAACTAATTAAAATACACGTTAATAATTTGCCTGCGCTTGGACTTCACACGAATGCCATAATAGTTTCGGTGGTGATAAGGAAACTCAAGGCTGTGATAAATGTGTGTTCGATAACAGCTTGTATAGGGACTTCCAACATACACAAGTTTATCGCTCTCATGAAGCAAACAGGACAAACGCACGTTCTGGTCAAAGCCAATGAAGCGCTAAATTGAATATTTTTCTTTGGTCGTGTATTGTCCCAGCTGTTACTACCTACAGTGACGAAACAATAGATGACGACATGTTTAAAAAAGATAACTTTGAACTTTTACCAAAACTTGAATATTTTAACCAATATCGGTTCTCACTCAGGGGATACTTTGTTCGTTACTTGCAAAATTCTTCTCGACGATCAAATGATTTAGAAAAGTTCAATCCCTACTCTCAAATAGTTCAATTCAACATAACACCGAGTGACCAATAATTGAGGGTCTGCGTGAAAAAAGGACCGAACTGCAACATGGCCATTTCGAGAAAAACGATAAAAACTGAATGAAAATCGTTTGCGGCATAATTCAGTGAATCTAAATGGCTTATTTTGAAGAAACTAGCAATCTCGGAATAAATGAACATAAATTAGACCGTTCTGATCGAGACAAAAAAATAGGGCCATTTGAAAAAATCCAGTTAGGTCCTTTTCACCCTCGTTCTTACCAATATTGCATCATTTTTCGGCATACTCCCTTCACAAAAATTAGATGAAATCTACATATCAAATCCGTTGGTTTCGAAGCTTTACCAGTATGACCATGGGCACATCCCCAAAGTTATCCCACCCCGGGAAGGTGGTTTTATGCATACTCAATGATACTACACACGAACAAGAAGCATGTGCTAAGTGTGTGAGAAAAAAGAAGATTCATTCTCACTATTCAAGCGCGAAAGTACTCACTTTTAAGGTAGAAGAACATGTTTGAACACCCAGATCGCATAAAAATGAGTTTCTGTAGGTTTGAGCATTTTTTGAAAAAATGTTTGGCATCAATTAGGTCCTTTTTACAAATCGCCTGCTTGTAGGCCCTTTCAAACGGTTTCCAGAAATGACTTGGACCTTTTTTTTAAATCAGTCTTCGCAATTAGGTTCTATTTACAATTTCTCATCAGTGTGGCTCTCTCTGACACGGTAATTAGACCCCTTTAAACCAAATTTTCCGGTTTAATTAGGTCCTTTTTGCGATTCAAACAAACCTAAAAGCACTTAGGTCCTTTTTCATTTCTCGTGATCCATTAGATTTTTGAAAAAAAAATTTCTATGGGGTGATAGATAATGTGTCAGAGAGCTCAAAAAGTGGGGAGGCGGAAGAAGGGCCTACCCGCACTTAGGTCTTTTTCCACGCAGCCCCTTATCGATTCTATAATAAAACCTTGAAATCGATAATACAAGCATGCAGAGTACATACCACTGAAATATTATTTTCAAGAAAAACTCATCGCATGACATGTATATATTGCACGAAGTTTACATTTCACCACATGCGTATCTGCCGGGAGATGCTTCCTGGAAATATACTCGTTTATTGTATAGTGGGTCTATAACAGTATCAATCCACATACAGGGGTATCAGAGATCGTTCTCGGGCGCTGAAACTAAATCCGATCCGTAGGCAAATTGCTAGGATTATTATCATAATTTTCAACATTGAAAGAGTCATATGTATGTATGAATGTGGGATTGCGAAAAAATCAACATCGAAGCATATTTCCCATAAATTGATGTATGCTGTTGGTATTGAAGGATTATTGAGGGTATCAAAGCGCCATTTCAATTATATCTATTACTGATCAAAAGCCGCTCTCAGGAGATATTCAATCATTTCGTACCCTAAATTCCGATGTGACATCGCGCATATTTCTTCCTCAAAATATGATCTGCATCCATTCAAACAACTTGCTCTATATTCACGATTTGATCATTTCTAAACCAACAAGACATAATAATTCATTCAACTCGAAGTGTTACGTCGCAATGAAAACTCGTGCCAATCGCCTTTCCAATCCAGAGAAAAACATGCCAATTTGGTGTTTATTAAGCTCTTGAACATAAATTACTGGCTGGAATGAAACTCAAGCAAGATATAATACGGCAGGACAAGAGTAGGCCAGCCGTGATCGTAAAGTGCCGGTGTCAGTGCCCGCGGACTCGAGAAGTGAATGGAAAGCCGAAGGTATCGCGTGAAGTAGGACGCGCGGTGCTGCTATGCTCCGATCGAGGCGCCACTGGTCGGGTGTTCAAAACTTGCAGGATTCAGCTTCCTTCTTTTTTCTCGGACTAAGGGACCTGTCCTTTTCATCTGGCCGAAACGTGGGTGGGCCTCTTGAATTGTGGGCTGGCTTCTTCTTTCTTTCGCGCACCATCATCCTCTGTTCATAATGTGCGACCGCTCAAAAAAGGACGAGAGAAAGAACGATGACGCTTTGCTGCCTGAGCATAGATGGAAGCGCCGGCACGGCTTGGTAAAAACCCGTCGCGTGGGTCTCGAACGAATCCGGAATTCCGAAAGCCTTCCAAGAGTTCTCAGTTGTAAATCTCAGGGGCCAACTTTTTCGTTAGGCACTTTTTCTTGCTCGGCGGATGATGTGTAGCTCAAGTCGTCAAAATGTGATCAGTACTAGACGTTTGGGAAGATTGGTTTACGGCTTTGATTCAATAGAATGTTGGAACTGTTTTGCATTGTAAGTTCTACGAATATTTTCAAAGTTATTCGCGAAATATAGTCATTTTTTGAGAAGATAAAACGATCCAGAGAGGAAGAATAGTACAGAATGTTGAGCGTGGATTCCGTTTTCTGGGTTTCATTTCTAACCATAAGAAAAAGAGAACTATTCTTAGAAATTATATCTAAATCGTTAATTGTTACACAGTTATTTGCGTAACAATCACAGGCCTTGTCGAGCAATTTTGAACTCCAATGCCTCTCTTAGCGAAATATGATATTCTTTAGTATCAAATTAACAATTTTCGGAAATTAGGAATAGGATAATACGATTGGACCGATAGATTTCAGATTTCAAACTCATCTCAATACTTCACAAAAACTCAACCCAAACTTCGCAACGTTAGCTAGAAAAAGGAGTAGAAAAAAGAGTGCAGGATGGATATTCCCATGTGGTGTAAGAATGTGTGATGGAAACAAAATAATATGATGGAACAGACTATTTCTCAGAGCAGATTTCAAAACGATTTTAGTACGTTTCAAAGACTGGAGTCAAATAATGCGATGATGTTCAGAAGAAATTATCAAGAATAAAATTATGTCTGCCTCATTATTTAAAAGTTTGATCCTATACATAAAGGAAGAGATAATTCGTGTTTGTTTCATCATTGGCGTAAACGCAACATCATATAAGCATTTCAATTTCAATCTCGACGAGAATGATATTATTGATTGGTCCGCGCAATGCAATGGTTGAATGGATAGAAGTTGTAATTCTCAATCTGTTCGGAAATAGAGGGTCGAACGCAATTAACAAGATCCAACGCAAGGCATTAGTAACTTGTTCAGTAGCGTGCGAATTCTAGGTCGCTATATAGTGTCAAAGCCGATGTAGGAAGGAGAGTTCATTGACCCATCAGATTTGTTTATCCATTAAAATCGCCACAGTGAATGCAACAAGACTCGATCGTGAGTCCCAAGCCGCCGCAGCAACAGCCGGACAAAGAAACGACAGCGCCGATCGCGGCGGTCTGGAAAGCGTAAGGAGTGGTTGAGAAGAAGAAGAGCAAATTGGTGCCCTCGGAGACAGGATCCCATGAGCTCGCAGGAGGCGGCACGGGCCCCGGACCCGGCGAACGGTCTCGAGCGCCGGGGCTCCGATTGGCTCCCCCCCACCGAGTCGGACGGCAAGGCCCCGCCGGCCGGGGCCGGTTCGACTCGCCACCAGGCGGCGCGCCGCCAGTCATCCTCGAACGAAAGTGCCGGCTCCTCGCAGGCCACACCCGACCACTACGACCTTCAATGCAAGGTGCCTGCCTGCCTGCCTCTACCTGCCTCCCGCCTGAGATATACCTCGTGGCTCGGTTACCTGACTGCCCAGTCTGCCAGCCGGATACCTTTGACTAAGCGCGCTTTTCAACGACGGTCTTCGTGGCTGCTAGACTTTGTTATAGAACGCCTAGACAAGCCTTTTTGCGTTGCCTTGAGCGGTCAGCGGCAAGGTTCAAGGACGAGATTCCTGTGCGCACTCGCACCGAGTTATACTGCGGATAAGCGCACTTGCTGTGGCGTACCTGTTGCTTTACGAGACAGAGCTTTTCAATATTCTCCGTACTCCTCAGTCTTTTATACTTTTAAACAACACATTTGAGATTTCTGATGGATCAGAGAAAACTTTTAGATACTAGACGTTGAATTAGGAATAGGTATGGGAAAAAGTGTGCAGAGATTCGATACAATCATTGCTCATCAAATTCCTCGAGTCTTCGTAAGCCGACTCGGTTAACAGTGTACAAATATGGTCAACTGGTAGAATCTTAGAAAATTGATATCTAATCTTGACTTTCGTTTGAATTTGACGACACCGAAAAATTTTCCATCAATCTATAAATTGTTTAAAACAGACTCATTCCATAGATCTGTTTGTTTCGGTCAATCAAATTTCAGGTGCGTCATTCGCTGTAAAAAATAGTTTTCTTAGTATTCTTAATTGGAAGTCAACTAAAAGATAGAATTCAAATCTGACTTAGATATAACAACAATAACATCATCATCGAATACTACTTCCTAAAAGTAATGAATAATGCATTCTCTCGCACTAAAACGGCAATAGCTCGGAAACTCTTCAGCCTACGACAAAAATTAAAAAAACATCTATAAAAATTCAGAAAAAAATGCTATGATTTTGAGTTCTTTTAATATTTCTTGGCGCTTTTTCATACTTTCTAATAGGATTGAAGAAATGAAGAAAACTGTTTCAATCAATCACCTGTAGTTTTGAAAGGAATGGTGCTAGAACAAAAATTCAAATTGCATCCTGTTGATCTTTTTGATAGCTTGAAACGTGTCTGTTTTTTTATTTTCTGCCAAGTTTTTGAAACGAGTTATAGGCTTTAAAGTAAAGGCATTTGATATGGGATAATAAACAATACAAAATGGAAAAAAGCCACTAATATCAAGTTTGAAACATTTATATCCACCCGTTCACATCGCAGTTACTTCATAGCTTGATGAAACATCATTAAACAAAACACAATTTATAATACTGATCTGAAAAAATTGTTGCTGGATGAATTCAATTCATATCTACTCATTTGACGGTCCATCTTTTATACAGTAAGTCGGTTCAAGGAAATCATAAACAGTTATTTGAAAACGAATTCAAGATTTCAGCAGATCTACAAAATGCAATTCAAGTTTTTGTTTTAGAAATACAAGTAACTGCAAGAGTTTTCTTGACTTTTTAACCCCAATAAGTATGGAATTTCAACTTTATGATGCTTGTTCAATTTTTATCGAAGGTTCAGAATTTTCGAAGAGCTTTCGAATCCAAAAAATGGCGTCTATCTGGCTGATATTGAGTGATGATGATCTTGAATTCACATTAGTTTTAAGCCCATTTTACATATCAACGTTTTGTGGATGGTGGACCTGCGATACTTTGTTTGCAAGACCACGACTCAATGTGAAATATATCCTATTGGAAGTTCAATGAAAAATATTCAAATAATTGACGAAGTGACAAAATGTCAATTTTCGTAAAATTCAATTTTTTTTGTGTGCAATGCTAATCGGATTTCAACTATATCTTTAAACGTTCTTCTTGTGATATCTACAGTTTCTCAACTACAGGCACGAAGAATTTTATATCGAAATTTAGGAAGGATGTAAGATTTTTTTGAGGAATCACACAAGCGTTTTTGTTGACAATCTCGAGAATGCGAGACCTTGATCTGTGAGCTCTGTCAAAGAATCCTTTATCCATCCATGCTTAATTCATTATTTGAATGATCACGAAGACCGTCGTTGTAACTGCGGAAAGCGACCGAGTATGATTCTAACATAAATAATGTGAATACGTAGGTGATGCTGTTAGGGGATAGTGGCGTAGGAAAAACCTGCATTCTTACCAGATTTCGAGATGGTCGATTTCTATCAGGGAACTATATTACCACAGTGGGCATCGACTTCCGGGTGATTAATTCTATTCTTTACTATTATAAAAGCACTACCTCATAAGAACAACTTCATGGTGTGATGGAAGAACTCATAACATAGCGAAAATTTTCAAAGAAATCCACGAAACTAGTTCAACAAACGTCAACACAATAACGAAACGCTTGTTTTTGTTTATTACGAACAAGCTCGTGAACAAAATCTGACACAACACATACACCCGAGTTTTGATTGCAAAATGGGGCTCACTAATGCTTGCTCTTTTATTTTGCAGAATAAGATGATCACAATCGATGATAGCCAGGTCAAGTTACAAGTAAGCAACTATACATGAAATTTTATCCGCCTTAATGGCTCTGGAGTCTTCTCACAGAATTCTTTAATCAAGTCACGTCACGTGTGTTAATGCATACGTGATAAGTATGAGCATCTTAAGAGCGCCGGAGCTATCGGTGCGGTGAGATGAGAACTCGGGGCCGTCTGACCTCATGCACGGATCTTTGAACAACGAGCAACTGCGATTTTTCTCAAACCATTGAGCATTAAAAAATGAAGCATAAGCTCACATTACTTGAGAAATCGTAGAGGATTTTCCTACTTACTAATGCTCACGAATGTTTCTGGAAGGACGCGTACAATTATGTTTCCATAAACTCATCCATGCCCTTGGACTTTTCTAACAATTTGAGATGCCGAGAACTCAGTGAATACTTTTTCGGAAAAGTCTAATTATTCTCTTGGATTGATATTTGTTGGAAAATCGCGAAACTACAATCGATCGAAATAGTTCCGCAGAAATCGACCTATTCAGATGTTTTCAGATTTGTCCTATTTCGATCCCACTTTCTGGAAAGATTATACCGTCACAAACATAACCTCTACAAAGGCATATTTTGCCCCACTAGAGTACTTGCACAAGATTGATATCTTTATCTAAATGCGTGAGAACTATTGCTCCATGTCGACTACTTTTTAAAAACCTGAAAATCTGACACACATTATCATCAGAGAAATAAATTTTCTGCGAAAGCAAAAGGCCCCTGTTCCACCCAAAAATTTGCAGAAAATAGTTTTTGAACACCGTAATTCATAATTTTTCTTCCTCAGAAGTTTCAAAGTTGAGAAAATATGCCACGAAAATTCGGAAGAAAATTCATTAAAAATCTTGTACATGTATAAAATCGTTATCCCACCCGTGTGTTTGCGGGAGATAGTTTTCTTTTGAAATACCCTGCAATGTACCAGTTAATCACTGCTCTAAGATTCAAAAAATGTGGTATAAAAACCCAGCGGCTGTTGGACTATTTGCTACAATATTTCTGGCACCAGGGACTATTATTGTACTGACAATGAGACGTAATTTTCAATACATTTTCCAGATTTGGGATACTGCAGGGCAGGAGAGATTTCGCAGCGTCACACATGCTTATTACAGGGATGCTCACGGTAAGTGTAACTCAAAAACTGGGTCTATGAGATCCGTTCATGATTTTTGATCCAGGAAAGAGCAGCTCGGCTACCTGCATTTTTTTTGACCCCCTAAACAAGAGATATGGCAAATTAGAGCAAATTCAGCGGAATAAGGTGCAATTTGAGAAAAAATTCTCAAAATT
>JAPYYZ010003491.1:0-13700 GCA_030522705.1 Eretmocerus eremicus | reverse complement strand
AGTTCTACGTAATGGTGAAATTTAAAGTATCCAGAGCCACATACTATTTTAGATTAGTTTGATTTCCATTGAGAGCATCATTTTTCAGATTAGATGAGCAACTATCGAGTTTCCATCAAATTGGATCCAATATTCGATGTATTAGAGACCCATCAAATACACTGAAAATTTCACTCAGCAGTTTCTGACTTAGATGGTAGAAGAGTTTCTCTTCGGATAAAACTTTATCCCACTATCTCCCTCTTGCCAGACGGTCACCTTTTCATTGTATTACCGGGGCCATCTTGTGTTCTCGTCTAATGAAAATAAGAGAGAACCATTAAATTTGATGAATGAGATACATTCAATTTTTGATTCTATGTCAATCTCAAAGTCAGGAAGTCTCTGGAGATCAATTGGTCGTAAATATGGGCATCACCTCAGACGCATGGACCTAAATTGATGGGTCTCAAAAAATTGCCAAAAGGTCGTGGAATGGGCATTGACGTCGTACTTGTTGGTCAGAAGTGAAGTGAACACGGCAAAACTTGTGATACTGAGCTTCTCGTGACACAACTTTCGGAGCTCATCTCAAATCTCTCACAATGAGTTGGAGTATTCCAATTTTAATCATAAAGCTAAACCGTTCTAGTTATACTGGTGAAGTGATTCTTTTTCCTGAACTTTTGAGGGTCAGTGGCCAATTTTGCAATGCCTTATTTTGTCCATAAAATTAACCCACAATCAGATTCTTTATTTCTAAAAAAATAGGCTTTGAAGAAACTGAATCGACAACAAAAATGAATTGAGATACGATAAGATTAGTCAAACCAGATTTCCTGATCATGAATTTGAAGGATTTCGAAAATATAGGATTGAAAAGCGCAAAAGTCGGCTTCCAATGGATTTTGCGAAGGCACAAACGCTAATGAGTTAATCCATATGACGAGATTTCTGATTTTTCAACACGACTAACATGAAAAAAGTGAGTGTCAAGGTCGGAAATTTACGCTTATTCGAACTTTCATGTTTCATCAAATTGGACACAATCATTTTAGTTGACTCTAGCTTGTCCAAAAAATCGATACCAAGAAGCTAGTGTAATTTAGCTTCAAAGACGCACTTTATCACACTTTGAGTAACGCATCGTGTAGTCACGGCAAGAATCACGCAAAGGTATACACAGTAGCCAAAGCTCGTGCGATCCACCATCCGCGCAAAATTACCTCACGGCCCGTCTAGTGTCGCGACCCTCTACATCCACCACTGAAAACTGACCTGGATTTTTTGCCCGCTTACACGCCAAATTAGCATACCGTACACATCCCCTCGCGCGTAATAGAGCGCCGAGCAAAAGAGCGACACAGAGAAAGGAGGCACTGCGAAAAATCGGACTAGCATTTTTTCGCTTTTTGCCACGCGAACGTTCATCGAGGCTCTCGCATATACGAGGGAAAGGGAGAGAAATAAGAGGAGGACGAGCGATGAGGGGAGCGAGTGGCGTGCAGCGAATGCAGCGTAGCTCTCTCTCGTATAGGGGAGATTATTTCATCCCCGCGCCGGAATGGCTGGTTATCTCGCCGGGCTCTCGCTGCTCTCTCTCTCTCTCTCGGACAGCGGCGGCGGCGCCCCGTGCATAATTTGCGCGCGACGTGGGCACAGAGTGCAGAGAGCGCGCAGTGCAAGCGCACTCCGCGCCCGACGATATACCTTTTCAAACTTGCAGCGGCACTGCTCTGGAATCCCCGGCTATGGGCGGCTATGGAGCTGCAGGAGGGCGATGCTTGAGAATTTTGTAGTCCCGGGCGTAGTGCCGGGTGATTGCGTGCGGATGAGTGGGGGTTGAGCGGGCAGGGTGTGATGGTGACTCCTTTCGGGTCCTCTACGAATTGGGGATCGTGATCTGCTTGAGATTGATTTTAGCTCAATTATTTCACGTAAGAACTCAACCCGTTGACTTCTCATATCAAGTACACTGGATGAGTGCTTTCTGCAATATTTCGTGATAATTTTTCATAGAAGCAAGGAAAGAATCTGAAAAAAATCAGGGACTTTTCTCGACAGTGTACAATTATGCTGGCGCAAGAATAAAGTTCCAATAGCACTTCATTTTTGAGAAAAAAAATAAAAACCGAAAGATTTTCAACTCGCTGATTTTGCCATTTGTCGACGTTTTGGCACTAGTATTCGATGTTTAGGCCACCAGAAAGTGATTGCAAGTACCGGAAGTCAGTTCTAAAGTGAACGGGTTGACTCTTTCATCAGGAAATTATTTCCGCATTTAAAGAAAATTTTTTTTCAATTAAAAAATGTTGTTTCGGTCAAAACTAGGTGAAAATTAAAAATTTTCGATTCTTCAAATCGTAGGTTTTTTACCTCTAGCAGGGGTTTGAAACCAGAGCTCCAAATAATTTCTGTTTTTGAGAGCTAAAGTAATTTTGTGAACTTTTCAGATTTTTCTGCCAAGCCACATGGAAGTTATCGCCATTTCATTGTTAACCTGTCGGTCCTCATGATTGGCTTTTCAGTCAAGGTATGGACCTTGAGTGATCTGTGTTGAGTGATAAGTACAGGTTTCTGAGTGTATTGGCATTCTACTTTGACGAGATTGAATATTATTGGTACATTTTTGGATCGATCGTTCTGATATGGTGCAGACGAGAAATTATTCACGACATGTATTTTTTTGGTGTAGTCCCTTGCAGGAGCTTAATTTCAGAATTTTCATCGAGTCATGTTTGATTGTGGAGAACATAAAGATTTCAAGAGACTAAGAAGTTGTATTTGGTTCTACTTTACCTGCAATGTAAGAAAAATACCCTTTTCTGTGATCCGAGGGATCCGAATTCCTTTTCAATCTGATTTAATGTAATGAGGTTGCTTTTTATATTATGATTCAATTCAAAATGATTCTAGACCGTCCAAATCTTCAATTGCTCCGGTATGTTGGAAACCTGTACGTCATAGTAACCGGCACTGAAAAATATCGTGATAACTTCATTTCAAAGCCTCCTTAACTCATTTTTGGAAAAAGTTTGGAGATTCGAAAATTGTTCCGGGTTGATATCCACGATTTTAACTTCATAGATAACAGTTTCTTGAAATTATGTCATCTTACGATTCTAGGCTCATACGTAGTAAACGATCAGAGTTTGAGAAATTATCAGAGGCTCATTAACGTAATCGTAGCTCATTCACAACCAGTTAGTCTCAGCGAGATGGTAAATGAAAATGCCTGGAATGGGTAGGCTATCTCGTAAAGCAAGTCCCACTCACGAGTTAGTTTTACAACTGATCCATAACCAGAAGGATTCAATCTTCAGCTCGTAAAGGTGAGCGCGGCTTAGATAAAGTGTTATGGGAATGGAGTCAGCGGAACGCCGGCTCTCCCGTTCTTCCAAACGAAAATTACATTTGTCCACTTCCTGCTGCATCTTTGAGAATAAGGAAACTCATCTCAAACCAAAATTCATACCTCTAACAGAAGAAAAAGAACTCCTCCAATGACCACCCCTCTCAGCGCTTCTGACCCCAATGACTTCAATTTCCAACCTTCATACTCGCCGAAGCACGAAGGCAACCGGATTGAGAGGAAGAATGATCGTTTTCGCAGCATATGAATGCTTGAACGAAGCGAGCTCGACTACGAAAAGATCCTTCTCGCCTCGGGTGTAGGTAACGGCTCTCGGTCGGCGCAGCATCACTACGAGCTCGCGGAGAGGTAGAGATAGGCGCGAGCGAATATAACGCGAGACGAGCGAGAGGGTCAGGCGTCGGAGGAAAAGCATTCGCGAGTTATACTTATGAGTCTCGTACGCGCGGCTAATGGATATGTTTTTGCTCGTTAATGATGCGGCTGCCCTATTAAGATTTACCGGGCCGCGCTGTGTGTTCTGCAATTTGCCGCGGAGCCGCGAGCGCACAGGGATCACGTGCCGCCGCAGTCTTGCTACGCGTACACTCCGCTCTCTTGGGGAGATGGCGTTTCCGGGTGGAAAACATCCAATGAACTTGAGAGTTTTCAGGCGATAGCTCAGAGCGCCGAAGGCCTTGAATCTTGAGCGTGACAAGCTCGCCGTGCCCGAGATGAGTTACGATATTACGATGAGAGCGTTTCGTGTCGGAGAAATGGTAACGCACCGTGTTTGAGAAGCTAATAGCCCTCTAGAGGGTGATGATGTTGGGGTTCGATTATGCATTTCTTAAAGACGCGTTCTCCACATTTTTTCCCCGAATGCATCTAGGTAAATTCAGGCAATGGTCGATCTGGTTGCTATAACCGCTTTCAACTCCTTTTCTGCTCTTTTGTTCTATCAGATACCTTTTACTAGAGCAACATCTCTGGAGATCTTTAAATCTAAAGGAGCAATTCAAAGCAGTTGATTCATTTCTGCCACTGACTCGCCTAGACTAATTCTATTTGGGCAAAACCATCCAACCCTCAAACTTTTGTTCTATTTGGATCCACGATAGTTTTCTGCTCAACTGCTTATTGGAGCTAGGGTGATCACTCGTCAATGACTTTTCGAATGACTGATTTGAAAAATGTTGTGGTGTTAGGATCAGCAAGAAATTGCTGATTCCAGCAGTTTTTACCATTCTGATCTTTGAATTACTAAGAAAGAAAATTTTGTTCGAAATGGATCCTGTGGCTATACAAATGTTGTATTCTCGAAAGTTTGATTTTTGCCTCGTCCAACTTCCCTACATTGTGATTCATTGAAAGCGATTCAAATCAAAATTATATGATGCAACGAAAAATTTCAACTCATCATGAGCATTTACTGCAAGATTTTGATACCACTCTGCAAATTCGATTCAACGCTCGTTCTAATCACGAGAGTCACCTTGTGATTTCCCTGAATCTGAAATAAATCGGTCGCAAAAAATTTCAATAGAAAAGTACAAGGGGTGCAAAAAGCGGAGGCCGAGAAACGGAATACACCTGCACGCAAGATTCACCCCCCGATGCTAGGGGAGAGAGAAGGGTGCCGAGATTCCGATGCGTCCGGCCGAGCTTGGGCCAAGGAATGCTCGGCGGCCGCTCGTCACGCGATCGGACTGCAGCCGAGGCCTCCGCTGCTATACTCCTGCGGTTTGGATTCGAATGCGCGCCCCGCGTGCGTGTGTGATTGCCCGAGTGTGCGCGAGATCGAGAGTAGTGCAAGCGACCCCCAGCCTGAGTGCGCGACGCGCTTTCGAGAATCACTTTGTCCGAGGGTGCAGCCCACGCTTTGCGGGCTTTGCCCTTGCGGGGAGAGGCAGAGCAGACACTGCTCGGTATTGCAACGAACTGCCTGTGTACTCTGCCAACAACTCCGTTCTCGAGCTTTTTTACCCCTGAGAGATACAGTTTTTTCAGAATCCCTTGATTCACAAGGGAGGAATTGGTCGAGGTCCAAGTATATTTGATCAGTAGAAAAAGTTGGGCATGGTGAGACTGGTGTCGCCCTGTGCATTTTTCGAGAAAACATGACTTATTCCAAATCGTATCTCATGGAGATTTGCATGAACTGGCCAGTTTCGGAGCGTGTCAGTACTTACGCTGGAAGAGACCATTATGTAATCCCGAAAGGAGTATAATCGCGCATATATTGTGGAATCCTTCTCTGGGGATTATGAGGTTGAATGATTCCTACTAAAATTGAGAAACGCAAGATAATAAGCAAAGATACGGGGCATAATATTTCATATAGAAGGCACTAAAAAATTAAACTGCGGTAGAATCGCAATGGAAGACATTCTATTGTTAAAATGGAATAAAAAAATCATCAAGTCATCAGATTCTGCACGCTCTAGATTTCCACCGAAAACCTCTTCGCGTGCCATTGGGGACAATGAGCGATTCAGCTCCGCCCTGCCAAATTGAATTCAAATTGCGCGCTGCAGTTCTTAATCGCCTCTTTTTGAATCGAAATGAACTCGTTATCCGCGATTTTCTGCCCTCGCCGCGGCGATTTTTGCGCATAAACGCCCGCTCGCCGAAGCGATTATCTCCCACGCGAGAGCGTTACATTCCCGATTCGCCGAAACAAACTGCTCTCTCGCGCAGCCCACAATGCACAGGCCCGCGCGCCGGCATTCCCAGGACACCCAGCGACAGAGTCCGCGCTTTGAAACATTCATTTGGGCGAGTTGGGCGCACAGCAGCCCGGCGTCAGCGACCTTATTAAACGCGAATGAATAACGATTGCCGAGTCAAGCACTCGCCCATGCACTCGAAGCGTCCGGCTCGGATAAGAGTGTATGAAAAAGCGCTCTCCTCTCTTTGCCCTCGGCGGCAGCGCGCGGCAAAATCAAATTCAGTAGAGCTGCAGGGCGTAAACTGCAATACGGTGTTATATGTATACAGGCAGGAGCGGCCGCGAGCGCTCGAAAATGACGGTGGCGGGCAGTTTAATTTCAGTATTGATTCACCGGCGAGGCTCTCTTTCGCCCCGCCCGCCCCCGCCTCTCCGCACACGCCGCAGTCATCAACATCATCGAGTGAGCGAGCGAGAGAGGCAGAGCGCCGCCCGCGGGGCTATTTTTCGGCCTCTTCAATGCGCGTATCGAGCCCGACCATCTCGCGAGGCTCTCTGCCTCGCCTCGCAGCTGCCCACCTCGCTCCTCAAAAATTTCAACGAGCTCGATCGCCCTCGCAGAACGAGCACTCTTTACAATTTTTTTATTCGCGCTCTTTTCCGAATTTTTCTCCAATTTTTGAGCGCCGTTTCGAAAGAGAGAGGGGAGACTGGACGGGTGAAAAACGGGAAGCGACGGACGCGTGGGTAGCGACGAGGAGGACGAGTGCATGCCGCGATAGAGTGAGAGAGAGACGGGGAGTCACGGATCGCCCCCGCCTTTTTGCAGCTGCCAACCAGCGAGCGCGAACAACAAACGGGAGCGGTACAGTCCGAGGGGCGAATGACGCGGCCGATGACTGCTGCAGCGGGGCCAAATGACGCCGGGGCCTCCGCGGTACAGTCCGGATGATGCGCGCGCGGGAGGGATAGGATGCAGCCAGAGACCGAGAGCGAGAGAGAGAGCACGCGTGCAGTGGGATACGGGATACGCGGAAGCGGGCGGGAGGAGGGTTGCGCGGGATAGCCGAGGGGCAGAGGGAGGAGATGCCCGAGCGAGAGCCGAGCCGAAGTGGGGGTGCCCGGCACGGGGCCACGGCGCAGTTGCTACTCAGACACGGGGATGCTCGCAATGCCTCTATCAAAGGTGCTGCATTTTCGCGTTTAAACCCAGTTTAATCAAAGTCAAAATTGGATTTTTTTGTTCGAAGCGATTCGGATTGCCGTTAGGAGTGCGGGGTTACCAAAACTGTGCGGGATTTTCCAAGATAGAGAGAGGAGAGGTGGTCGCAGGAGGTGACGGAGTGCCGGGAGGACGATTTGTGCGCGAAGATCGCGTCGAGAGAGAGAGACGCGCGCGAAAGAGTCGCACGTGGCGCGCAAGAAGTATATAATGTACCAAGTGCCGAGGAAGGGGTGAGAGAGAGAGCGAGAGCAGCCGGCGCCGTCTTGAGAGGAGGGGGTGTCGAGTGCGCGCGCGCCCGCGCCCCGAGCGCCTTTTAAGACGCACGTGTCGAGTGCCGACGACGCTAAGGACGCCGGCTACCGTCATTGCATCGAGATGGAGAATTCTTGGATGCTGGATGAGGGTGCGAGAGACCACCGCCCTGGCCGAGTCATCATGGCTGATGCCGATGCTGCCGCCGCGCCAGTGCTACTTCGACGCGCCCGATCGCCTCGGCGCGCGCGCGCTCGACGCGCCACGGGGCCTCCATTTTGTCACGGCCGACATTTGCTTTTTCTCGTGCCGGCGCCCCCTGTCACCACTTGGGCATGGCTATTTTTCTTGAGGTATTTCTTGGATCTATCAGGAGGCAGGATAATTAACGTAAGTTGAGGTTAAGATCTTTCGTGACATGTGTGTAGCATCGAGTGATGTCGCCCATCGTAAATTCACCCGCGTACTTTTTACTGAAAGACATTGAATATCTTTTGAATGTTTTTCAATTCATCAATTGCCTCCATTGTGATCTTGAGTTCGTGGAGTATCTTCCTTGGTCGTCAATTAACAGTTGTAATGGCCATATTAGATCTTCTGTATCAAAGATTTTGAGGTTATGATTCCTGACTGACATTGAATCGTTATCGGGGTATAGAATATATTCTTTCCATACCGATAGTAGTTTTGCATTTTATTTCATCGCGAATTCGTGGATTTCTCAAACATTTCTTGAAGACCCAATCGAAACCAGCCATGCCCAAGACATGAGAGAAGGGAGTTATCTAGTCTCCCAATGACGTCACCTCCTGCGCCCAACCTAATCACCATGAAATGCAAGCTTCAACGGATGGAAATCATTCGAAGGACATTTGAATGGAAGCAAAATGAAGATGACGGAATTATTCTAACGATTATATGTGATCATTAAACCTTCTGGAAAATCCCACATCTGTACCAGTAATCCGCAAGTCTCTTAACTAATCAGACTGATTTCAACAAAAAATCCACTTTTGACTTCAACCCCCAAAAATGACCGTGGTCAACGAATTTTCCAGTTCAGAATAATCATAAAAATAATTATGGAAAGAATCATTCAACTTTGAGTCCATTTGGACTGTTGGTTGACCCCCGTCTACACCTGGAATGTAGAGTGGGTTAACTCACCATCACATCATTCTTCTCTGTTTCAGACGCGTCGCACTGTGTTGTTATGTGTTGTCATAGTTATTTCATTGAAAAATTAATTTTACCGTTTGTAAACACGCACCGATTTCTGTCTGTAAACAGTTTGAACAGCTCAGCATATTGATTTTGCCGGAATAATACAACCACCACTACAATAACAATAACTGATTCTTACATACAAGCGACTCGACTTTCTGGAACAGTAAACGTGTCTCATTTAGAAATTTTACGACAAGTTCAAGAACAGCAAGAAGAAACTCAAGAGCAGAACTTAAAAAAATTACACTCGAGAGGAACGAAAAAAAGAAGAAAAAGATACAAAAAATCCCAAAAAAAGAGAGAAACAAAATTAAGAAAAGAAGCATTGCCTTAAAAAAAATATACCTACGTTGTCAAGGAACAAAAGAAGAAACGGATAGGAGGAAGCACTTTAGACGTTTACGAAATAAATTGTAAAGAAATGACTAAAGTATATTTTTAACAAGTTTTGAAAACTTTAGATTTTAAACGTAAATTTAAAAAAGCGAGGAAAAGAAAAGCGCTAAAATTCTCAATAACTAAAATGTGATCTAAAAGTCGTTGCTACCAAGAAAGCCTTATGTCCTTGTTTCAGTTGACTCGGTTCCAAATGTAAGTACTACAACCTCATAAATTGATACGCATGATATCAGTATTCCACAGTATTCTGATTCGTTTCAACCAACTTCCTTTTGTCATCAGATAGATACCCAGATCAGATTTTCCATCCCATGATTATTTATCTTTAATTTTGAACCCCAATTCGAGTATCCTCTCATCTGCACATCTCTTGAGGATAATCGGGTCTCACATTGAGAGTGAATGCCCATCGTCGATCTTAGACTTCCAATTTTCTCTGGTTACCATGAACTCGAAGGGACAGAATGATTGTTGCTCCTGCGGAGAGTATTGTTATCGGTATGGCTCCAAATTTATAACAATTTAAGTACCGGTCCGATCTTTCTGCCCCCTCAGAACTGCATGGGTATTATATTTTTCCAGAAACTTATGTTTTGTTTTATTCGTTATTGTGGATATTGCACTGAATGTATTTGTTTCATATAGAGGACTTTACATTTCATCTTACGAGCGTGCAGAAGAATTCTCCACAACCTAATCGAGTGGTCTTTCTGCATTTTGGCCATCCACGACTCACTTCACGCTTACACGAACTGACTCGTCCTTGCTACGCAGAGGATTTGAGTCATTGTAAAATAAGTCACGATGGACGGAAATTGAGGAAGACGACTCGGTCAGATCGAAACAATTTTAATATCAATCCCTCACTCGACCTCGGCGCGCTGAGTGCCGATTTTTCTGTAGATTTCATCTCGTTCTCAAATCATCGGTCATCTCTCTCCTTCTTTTTCGCCGGCATCTCGCAATTCGCGAATCCCAAGCAGATCACCCAACAGATTTCCATCGGCGCGTCGCGCTACCTCCGCCGATTTCTCGCGGGTCTCCCGGTTCGTCCCTCCGCATTTCGTTCATTGCTCGCTCTCAATCCGCGAGATCGTCGGGCGCGGTCGAGCGTCGCGGCCGGTTGTCTCGTTTCGCACACGGGCGCATAGTTGCAGCAGCAGCAGCAGCAGCAGCGGCGGCTGTCCACCGTGGCGAGGGGGAAAGGCTGCTCGTGGTTCGGGCATCGGGGGGAGGGGTGAATTTTTTGCACACCCCGCGCCAGAGGCGCGTATTGATCCCCCGGAATCATTCAAAATGGCGGTGCGGCCGGCGGCGGCGGCGCGGCGGTAGAAGCGGCAACGCAGCCGCAGTCAGCCAATGACTGGGCGAATCGATGACTGCAGCGGGCGCCGGGGCAGGCTTCCACCCCCGGCAAAACGCCTCGGCCAATGGCGAGCCCCGCTTTCACACTCGTACGCGCTCGCACACAGGCGCGCGTCGGCATCAGCGGCGCGCGGGCGTCGATGACCTGGGAGCAGCCGAGCGAGAGCCTGGCCCGATGACTCCGGCGCGCAAAATTCGCTGCCCGGACGCAAAAATTCTCCCGGGCCGCGGAGAGAGAGAAGGAGAGTCTCCTGCCTGGCTATCCACCCCCGCTCTCAGCGTCGAGTTCGATTAACGAGCGAGACGCGTACGGCGCAGCGTCGGCCCGTATTTATGGCACGCTTTGCGCGCGCGTATGCGCGCGAGATGTAGATACGCCCTGCGAGCGACAGCCCCTGCGGCGCGCGGGCTTTTGCGGGGGCCTCGATGATTTTTGAGGGGGAGGATTTCGAGTTGCCGGGCTGTTTGTACTTTGCGCGCCGGGCCGCCGCGAAAAATTAATTATTCATCCGAACGCGACGCGGGCAAACAAAGCGCGCTCGCGAGCACGCTGCGGAAAGAGCGATATACGCTTATGCATGCAAGCGGCCCGCCCTCGCTGTAAATTCAATGACAAACACGCGACGTGGACTCGACAGCTTTTTTCACGCCAAAATCATTGCTGACTGCGGCAGTGGACGCTCTTGACGTTGGCTCTCGTTGTACGCGTAGCTGTTTGCGAGCCTAGCGACACGAGTCATCGAGAATTTTTCTGTAGCTTTTACTTTCATGCCCGCGAGGCTGTGGCTTGGATAAATATTTTGAAATCATTCAGAGAGATGTTTCGTGATTAAGTATATTTACACTTTTTGGATATTGAGGGTGTGATGGAATGGCCATTAATTGCACGCACTAATAATGCGTATCCCCAGGATGGGATGATAAAATGATAATTAGCGTCCCTCGTACTCTTTAAGTTTGTAGAGGGAGAATTTCAATATTTTTGAGATTTTGCTAGCACGATATGGAGAGATAATCTTTTGAAGGCCACTTTACTCTGAAACAAGTGCTATCAACGCAAATCACCTTGAGAGATGTATCGAATCACATCATTATCTTATCAGCCGAGAGCTAGAGAAGATAGAAAAATCGCTCGTGATAGTCATTTCTAAATAATTTCCACTTGGTGATGACTCTTCATTCTGAAGAACTGATAAAAAAGACGCGTGTTTTTCTCGTGATTCGTGCGTGAAAGATTGCATTCGCTTCTGTGAAAAGTTTGAGGAAGCCACTGTTCTAGTCTCAAAATTTCCACGCTATTGGAATGATTCAGGAGTACTACGAACACGATGTCAAGATCGAGGCTGGATCATTGATCTAAAAGACAATTTTCCATAAATCTTCTGCGAGAGTCTCTTCGAACCTTGAATCTTAGATCAGAAGTGGATTGATTCGAGTTACGATTGAGACTCTATCGTCACCACTCCATCGATGCCATCTTCCATATTTTAGCAAAGATCTCAAATGTCCATCATGATCGGCACAAGCTATCGCAGTCTTTCGTCTCCGGCTCGGCTCAAAAACCCTTCAAAATACCAAAGCCACCGCTACAGACCTTGCATCGGAAACTACCATTCAACGACCCGCTGACGCTGTGCAAAATCGACAAACTGCAGGTCCCCCGCGTGTAGCGTCACCAGAGGGTAGTTGTAGCTTCGCAAAGGGCTCGCTTTGCTCGATCGCGGCTTCAATCCACGTATAGCTCGGATGGTCGAGGGCTCTGAAATTGTGCAGCCGAAGCACACGCGCAGCGGCGGCGGCCACTTGCCGCGATCCGCATTGCATCAGCGCACGTCGTCGTCGCCGTCGTCGTCGACGTCGTCGTGGCCGGACGAGCGCCGAGCGGGGCATCCGTGTGCGCCCGAGCGCGTGCAGCTCTCTCAGATTGGCCCCTATTGACACAGCCGGCTCGCGTTATACGGCGCACACACTCGGACGTACGGATATACGTGCGAAGCGGCGAGCCCGATTCCCGCGTGTCCGAAGCTCAGGGCCGAGGCTTGCGCGCGAGATTCGCTTGCCAAGAGCCGCACCATCTCTTTTGGATGTGGCATCGACGCGCGATGCATCTCTTCGATTAATCGAATTGATCCCTAGACATAGGGAAGATCGTGAAAATAGGGCTATACCTTGAACTTCTTGTTGAACATTTTTATTGAGATAATAATTCTATGAACTTTTTTGAGTGATTTTCTACTCGTTTCACTCGATTTGGGTTATTCAGTGAAATAAGAAGAAAACCATTCGGAGGAATTTTAGATGAGAAGATGTACGTACTACAAGACTTGCCAAGCCCATAGTTTTCTAATAAAACTCGATTTATCACTTCCCCATTGAAACAGGAACATCGAAAAAATATAATTCCATTGACTTTGTACGTGAGAGACGTGGAAGCAAATGTTCCTCTAAATCATTTCGAATACTTGATTTCATCGCGTCATCGTGACAAAATATCGGCTGTCGAATATACGCACAAAATTCATAATCACATTCATTGGTAATTTATACAGACTCCGAATTCTAGCTTTCCATGATTTTGAAATTCATTCTCTTTCATTACTCGCATTGCCAATCGAACACGTAACTATCGTGCTCGATCTCGAATTAAAATAGGCTGATTCTAATAATTCACGCGATGATTTTGGGATTTCCGTGACGGCACGTAGGTAAAATGAATTACACTCCATCCCGTAATTACTGAATCCAAATGTGAATTCATTCTGAATTTTGTCGACCGAACAGGATGTCAATTATTTAACGTGCGGTACACTAATGTTGGAAGAGATACTGTGGTACATGGCTGTCAGCTATTCGAATAAGAATTGTATGCGGCGATACACTCCGAACCGTTAACTTTGCAGCGCACGAATAACAAGCAAGTATATTCGCGAGCATTGGTTTCGAGCCGTCCGATATACATAGAAACGTATAGGTCCGACATTGTTTGAAAATAAGTGCCATAAATTACGGGCTGCCCTAGTACGTCTTGCGTATATAATCGTAGACTCGTATTTTTGCACGAGCCGGGTCGCTGCTCTCGACGTATTTTTGGTTCTCGCGTGCAACGTTTTCACTCTTTTCTTGTATGCACGTCTACTTTGAACTACGCCTCGTAGACGCTCGATTTCTCTTCGCGTCTTACAGAACTTCAAAGAGTTCAATTGGGCTTGCAATATGACTATTTTGACAAG
>JAPYYZ010003490.1:0-15611 GCA_030522705.1 Eretmocerus eremicus | reverse complement strand
GAGAGTCTGTACCACCACCACCACCTTACCTCGTCGCTGCTGCGGCCCAACTTTCACTGCCTCTACCCCCTTCTATGTCATTGTAGAGCTTGCAAGCTCTCTGGCTTTCCTCCCAAATGGAGACTCATCGAGGAAATGAGCGAGTAATTCACTCTTTCTCCCTGAGAGTAGTCGCTTTAGAGCTTGCCCTGCGATTAATCATCAGTCGCCATCAACTTTCGGCATGCAACTTTTGAGAATGCATGAGTAGGAGTTTGGAAATGAAGTAATTCTGAGTTAGCAAATCGATTGATTCTTCATACATCGTAGCGATTGTGTTTTGTATGTTTTAAAAATTGGCAAATGCATATTGACGAGAAGAATAGAGTGAAGGGAGCATCGGGTTGAGCTTCGAGAATCTAGATTCCGGAATTAATTCTCCACCACAAGCAATGTGCAGTACAGGGCTGAAGTAGTGCGACGACGGCTTTGACAGTTAGAGAGCTAGTGAATTCACGAAGTGCTTGGAATGCTTTCTATTCCTGGCAGAGTGAATTTCTGAGAGCTGATTCTACTCGGCGGGACTTTGTGAGAGTTTCCGATCCAATTTATGCGCTTTCACTACGAATTACTCTCGTCGACGGGGCCAATACCTTACTGCTTTCTCGAAGAAACAGCGCGACCCCTTCTATGAATTATAGAATCATGTATGTACGAACTGCGATTCATTAGCAAGAAATTGAGCTTTTCCAAAAACGCGAAATATGTGTTCTCTCCGTGGTTTCTGTTCCGTAAAATTGAGCCAGATTCAATATTTGGGTTTGAAAAAAGGATATGTTTCTACATTTACGATCGCTACGCAGATTCTTGAGACGGAATGAGATAGCAATATTCTAACGTGACAGTATCCAACACAAGGCCACTTTTGTCATCGTAGGATGTTGTTCAGCAGATTGGGAGTGAAAAAATTCCATCAAACATTTTAGAAGAATTGACGCCTAACCCAAAATCTAGCTTACATCACATCATCGCATGGAGTGCGAATTCGTCGCTCCGCATGACCATAAGCCACGTATTTTTATTATTCCTCTGGAAGCTGTTGGTCTAATGCAGGATCAAGAAATTTCTGAATTGTTCAAGAGCCCAATGATATTGACAAAGCGAGGATGAAAGTCCACGATTGATCACCGAATCGTTGCAATCACAATAGTTCATGTCTGTGCAGCAGTTGTTGGTCTATAAGCATTGAGTCGAAACAAAAGTGGATTAGCGGATGTTAAAGTCACGGTTTGGATGAGAGATTATAACGATTAGCATCTTTTAGCTCTACGGAAAGTAAAGCTTCTGATTGATAAGGTAGCAGGTTCGAGGCCTGCTATGTCAGAAGTAGACGATGCTCGGGTTAATGGATAGGAATTTTTATTTTATCTCACCAGCAAAATGGCAATGCATGTATGTGGGCGAGTGAGGACAATTCTCAATCATTAATAATACATAATTGAATTATGTTCTTCACGTCCAATATAATTGCAATCAAGCCTCGAGCAAAGAGTGAAGATCAACTACCCTCTGGATGAAAAATCATTCGAAGACAGTAAATGGTATTCCACTTCCACTTTCGAGTGACTTTTCACGTAGTTAATTTAAGGAACAGGGCTGAAATAGAGAAGAAAAACAAGAGAAATCACGTTTGATATCAGCTTAGGTCAAAGCGGATGAGAGGAGGAATGAGGATGAGACAGAGACTGAAAAGGATTGAATCAGGGACAGTTGAGGGCACGAATAGCTCCACGCCCATTGTCATATGGAGCGCATAATGGACTCGTCTCGCGGTGATACACTGAAACAGCCGATACTCGAACGAGAAAGCCAGCAAAATGCAAGCTCACGCGATCAGCTGTAGTATTTGCAGTTACTGGCGAATCATACGCACACACTGAGCAGCAAAATCTCGCATTTTTTTCTCCATCGAATGGCGATAGGCAGTTCTATGTGCGTATTGTACAGCCATCGCTGTGGCAGAGATCACTTCCGCTGATCTGATAGTTTAGCTTTGATCGCTTTCCGATGCTCTCCAATTAAGCTTGCGTTTTTCGGCCGTGCCCCATCCGCGCCGTCCTCTCGACTTTTTGCACGCTCTAATTTTCTGCATTTCCACTACCGCTGCCTCGAAATCTCTCATTCGGGTCATTTTTTGCCGCAGCTCTCCAGGACTCTCTGCTCCACATTTTCCGAGCACTCAAATTAGTTTGATTCGTTCGAGTGCTGCGGGCGCTTCCTGTGCTCCGGTCGAATTGGGGTTTGAATATTTCCTATCGGCGAATGGGAAAAAGCCAGGCCGTTCTGTCAAATTTTGTTGGTGATTGGTGCTGATTCGATGACGAGTCAGATGTAGGAAGGAACATCACACCAAAGGAATTTATGTGAGTGCCTGCTCTATGCACGTTTGAATGGTATCAGATCAGAGTGAGATTCATGAGAGTTTTCTCTTCGTAAGAGATGGTAGATGCATCAATCATGCTGTACCGAACAGAATGAAACTTTCGGGTGGTTGAAATATTGGAACATATGCTGCTTGCAGAATACTGTGCATGAGTCTTCCTTCAATCTTAAGGTGTAATTTTATGAAATATTACCCCCACTCTTGTTGAACGAACGATGCCTATAATCCTGCATCCACGCGGAATTGAAAGAACTTATACCAATTCTCATTGAACATCACTCAGACTCCGCTCAAATCCATTAGCATCACATTAAGCAGCTCCGCTACGATTCTTACCTCTACAATGCATGCCTGAATTTTAGAGCTAATGGACTCACAAAGCCTATCGGTGACCAGATGTGCACTTGATTATGCATACAAAAAGATCCGCATTATCGTCTATCCCTACTCTTCTTATGTTTCTCTCCGTCCGCATGTTTCGATGATGCTTCTCTCGTTTGGGAAGGCTGGACTTCTCTTCGCCCCTCTCAACAACCCCTTTCATGAGTTGGTCCGTAGCGTGAAAAGGTGCGGTAAAATTAAACCGGGTTGAGAGACAAGTGCACAGATATTGGATGGAAGAGGAAAGTAGCCGATCCACGAGTGACACCACAGATGCCAGGGGTGTCTTTTATTTGGGGCTAGATGATTGATGTGGCTCATGTGTCAAATTGGTTGCTGTTACTACATAAATGAGTTTAGAATACCTCCTAAGAGAAATGTATGACCCTTCGTACATGTACGTAGACAAACAGAATATTGCACTTCGACTCTACAACGAGCATCTAACGAGCCACAATACCAACACCATATGGTTCACCGGAGATAATGTGTTCAAGTAGTCTACTGGCGTTGAATAGGAACTTTGGTTGCAAAATTTTACTCAGCTGACAGATATCCATAGCATGAAAGTCGAGAGGCGGTAGTGATCGGATAATGATGTTGTGAGTACGTATCATGAATTTCACTTGATCACGGGTTCGTCTAACACGTCTGTATTCTGAAAATTTCGACTACAATAGGGAGCTACGTGCAACAGCCGACGGCTTCGCCCATGCTGCTTCCGTTCATCAAATTTCAGGCTTGGCGCTCAACCGCTAATGAGCCGATTGTCGGTCAGTTTGTACTTTGGCACTCTAGTGCAGGCATTAATAAGTAATGGAGACCAGTGGTTCAATTTTGGTTTCATGTCAGCGGGAGATACTCCCACTTCCATGGATCTTCTTCTGTGTAATCATGCGCTGTACGAATTCTTTACTGGTAAAAGAAATACTGATGAGCCAAGTCTTTTTTTTAGCAGAGCGTGGTCGCATTGGACACCGAACAATGCTGCTTCGCTTTGAGGCGGAGTAAATGAGTGAGATCATTTAGTAATAAATTTGCTGCGGTCTACATATTTTGTGACAATGCGTGACAAAATTCCACCTATTCCTTACTGATTACCTCAGTTGTGTCGTGTAACGGGTGAGGGATGGAAGAGAAAATAGTGGAGGGAAAGAGAACAATAAGCCCAGGAAGAAAACACGATTTCTTTTTCACTCGGGCGTACGTGGGAGGGAGCTTGCAGCGGTGGCAACACAGCAGCGGATCCAGAGAAGGAGCCAGAGTCATTGTTCGGGATTATTGCCGAGCCAAGATTCAGCTGAGTAGGCAGCCCGTGAGCCAACAGAACTGCGCGGCCGACTCGTTCATCCATGGGCTGCGGACGAGCGAAATCCAAAGAGACGTATCCCCGACAAGAATTGTGTACACTCACGAGGCGAATTTCGTCGACGCGAGCGAGAAATCACTAATGAGACAAGGTGAGTCCATGGCGCTACAGTAGCTGTACTCTGTGGTGTGGATAAGGGAAGGAGGCGAGAGGTGGGAAAGCTCTTTCACCTGGCGGCCCACCGAGAACGCGCCAAGTGGAAAATCACGCCGCTGGCTGCCGCTCCTTTTTGCATCTTTTCTTTTCGCACCGCCGAGGCTCCTGATACTTTTTAATCTCCGCCTAGTCTTTACGCTACGATGGCTCATTGAGCTTCGCGGTCTTTTTTCCCGACAGAGCTGCAGCTGATTCCATCCAGTTGCAGCTTTCAAGGTTTATCTCGTCAAAGTACACTGTGACATGCGACTTCCCAATCACTGCATTTTTCATTTCATGGGATTGGAATTATCCTTGAATAATTCATAAATCATCCAAGGAAGTCATCTTCTCCCAGGAGAAAGTTGGAAAATGCTCGTACTGATGGGTCTCATTATAGCGGTTCTCAGATAATCCGATAACTTCCTAAAAATTCATAACGTTTCTAAAAATGCTCTCGTTGCTCTCAAGACTGTCTCTAAATGATTGCCGATCCATGATGTAGGCAAAGGCTGAACCTTATGCACTAAAAACAACAAAAACGAGTGCTCCTCAGATGCGATTTCTGTCTGTACAATTATACGAATCTTTTGGTTGAGCGCATGTAGAATGCAATAGGCCATTTATCGACGGGGTCAAATTTTTGTTGCCGCAAGAAAGTTTCCACCCACAAGAGCACAGAAACGGGACCTTGTGAATCTTTTTTTGTTGAAGATGGTCGTGTTTTCGTTGGCGCTTACGCCACGTCGCTTAATTGTGCGATTTAATCTCAGCCCAGTTTGCGAACCATCTCTCGCTTGCGTTCTCCTTTGATCTAGACCTGTGCCTCTAGCCCTCGAGCCTATTCACGGTTTCTTCGACATGTTTTGTGTGACAAATAACTGAAACTCCTGGCAAGTTTTGAAATATTTCAAGATTTGGAAATGGTCACAATCTTGACATGACTATCATCGGCAAATTGTGCTATGGATTGCACACGCGTACAAAAGTTTTGATATCAGACGAATGAGCTCGAAGCAACAACCATCCTGTGAATCAATGAATACAACAGAATTCAGTTGAAAATTTACTGAATGAATTTGTCTGGTTGATCAAGCCAAAAAATTCAGACTAATCGGCGTGATTAAAACGATGCACGAGATGAAGTCAGTTCTCGTATTTTCTAGGGTTCTTCCGAGCGGAATCGTTGCGATGATAGATGTGAGGCTATCGAGGTATTTGGTGAGTCCGTGCCGGCAGTATCTTTTCCTCTCGTACAATAAACTTTGCGAAAGCGACTTGTTCCAATGAATGGTACCATGAAGCTTATTGGAACAAGCGAACGACCTATCCATCAAATAAACTGGTCCTGCTCAACGAAATTCGATTTTTTGTATCAATAATGCACGATCTGTAGGTATTTCTGGTTGTCATGTGAATCTAACGATGAGTAACATAACAAGGCTTCGTTGTAGGACATTTATGTTGCCGTGTGCTGCGGACACAACTTCCTATTAGAATTTTCCAAAAAAATGCGACCTCTATGAGTTATATACGTGATACAGTTTTCTTTCGTGGGTGGAGTGAATGAAATTTTGCGTTCATTCGCGGTTGCAACGACGGAAAGACTAATTATTGAACAGATACTGCGACCTCTCACATTTTTATTGCTGAATCAACCATCAAATGTAATGGTTGGTGCTCACTGTAGCGAAATCCATTACGTCGAAATTATTGGTACATCTCTGAAACGTTGTACGGGGAGCAGTAAATAGCTACTTCTATCAAGAGTTCAAGAATAATTTTGAATCATGAAACTGTCACCTATTCTATCTACAATGGTATAAAGGCTCTCCAGGGAGGCAGGATCGGATATTGATTCTTATCTTATTGCTTTTTGCGTGAAAGGGAGATCTATTGTGTACAGATGTCTTCGCTCAAGATAGGTGCTATAGGCAAGGTGTGTACGTTTCTAAGTAGCTTTGAATCATTAAAATTGAGCAAAGTAGGTGAAGGAGGAGCGATCAATATCCGTGGGTCTGAATCGAGGATTTTTTTGAAAAAAATGGTGGAGATGGGATACAACATGCTGCCGAAGCAGGATGTATCTCAAAGAACGATTACAGGTGAGAGTAGCTACTCCTACTTTGATCTGTTGAACTGCAACAATGCTAAAGCTCGCTCCTTTTTAGAGCGCACAAAAGAAGACATCTACTCAGGAAGTAAATGCAAGGCTTAAGAGCACCACCGTTATTGTTACTCGCTACGTTATCCTTGTAATCCTTTCTGGTACCATTATCTGTTACGACACTGGTACAATTCGGTCCAAGATGATTGGATAGTTGACAAAAAATACGAGCATAAGCTGGTGAACGTACTCATATTTATTCGAGTGCACATGCGAGTAAGAGCTAAAAGATTGTTTCAGAGGCTTCTACATCTCGTAAGCCATCATATTCTTGCTGTTGAATAATGTCTCACTACTCCATGTTTACCAGTGACTCGCCATCACGATTCTCTCGTACTAGAGACCCGGAGAGACGTTTGGTTCTTATCTTTTTATCCCTGTGACGATCTGCTCCCTGCAAAGTTGACAACGTCATTACACTTTGTTTCCGACAGGAGCGTCACTGTATGTAGAGTATATCATCGAAGGGGTAGAGACTCATGCACGAAAAACGTGAGGAAACTAACTCAAACATGGAGTGATGTCTTGCATACTATTCTCAATATGAATTGTTTGCATGGAAATTGCTGAGTTTATGATAATATCGAGTGACTGTTCACGAAGAATAACAGGATGATGGAGACATCAGTTTTCAGTAATACAATTTTGATTATTCTGATCTTCAGTTACTAGCCACATCGTCGTTGTCAAGTATTCATATGCCGGATCCAAATAGTGAGGGAATGGGGCCGAGAACAAAATTGTATTCTAAGGGCTCTGAGATTATAGAAGTTTCATTGGCATGAGTAAGAAGCTCCTAGAGAGATGACATTGCACGACAGGCTCAAGCTAGAGCTCATGAACCATAAAGCTCATCTTCGTCGAACACTTCTTGACAGATTTCCGAAACAATCTTATATTGAAATCTTTGGTGCAAGTCTAGCAAATACTACAAGCTGAGCTTTGCTCACTCTAAAGGAGCTAGAAAATCGGCGTACTTCGACACAGTAAACGTTCTCCGCTTGAACATCACTATCCTCTGTGCAAAGAGCAATTCAAACTTCAGGAAGTTTCTATCTTTTGTGTCAATGTGCATGAGAAAGCAAATACTCGATTCGCATTCGCTGTGCACGAGCTGGAGATTGCTGTCATTACGAACTTTGTTTCGCACTCCATTTCCCGACAAATGCCATGACTTTGTATAATCCTGTTTTGTTCTTCACTTCTGTACCCGCTTGAGTTTTTTTCTTTGGAACTCCAACTTTCTGTCATCATCGTCAAAAAATGGAATTAATGGAGTACGATTAGTAGTTGCACGTCACATAATCATATACTGTAATTGCCTCAAAATTCATGGATTATAAATTTCTTCACTCTGTCAGGGTTGGTAATTTTCTTACGCTACTTCGTGATTGCTCTACAGAGAGATCAACTGGCTAGATCGATAGCTTGGAATCTTTAGCTTTCGAGTTTGAAAGAAAGATTGCTGATGCAACGGTATCATACTTCCGAATCTGAAGCCTTAGATACGTCTAATGAAGAGTTGATTTCCACGAATGATCATCTTGGATTTTGAGAAAGAGTCTCGTCAAAGAGTGTGCAGCTGTTATACATTGGAATAAAAGCGTTCATTTATTTCATACTGAGGAGGATATATCATCGGGAGACAGATGAGCGTAGTATATGGTTTGAATTTCCTATCACCAGTAGGGCAATCGAATCAATCAGCTCGTGGCCGACAGCACCGCCTATCGATGAACGAGATCAGCGATGCGGATGATTTGATGCGGCGCAGGTCGAAGCTTCACTGGAGAGGCTTTCGATATTCATATGCAAAGCTGCGGCGCTGCAATGAAAGGATGATCAAGTTTGCAACGATCCGTTTCAGCATTCATCGCCGGCGCGCGTCCACGCGCAGCACAAACACGTGATGCGGCGTTTCAGCCTGGGTCGATAGTCTGCGCGAGTTTTCTTTTGGCTTCAGCTGTGGCACTCGTGATTCTGAATTCTATCTCGTGCGTGATTCTTTTCTACCTGGAGAAATGTTTCCTCGATAGATCTTGGATTGGCTCTCGTTAGATACTCACAAAATTGGAGACGAGAGCAGCAAATCCAGATGCAGTATACTTCAGAGTTTTTGAATTGCTTTACGCTGTATTAGAACTTGACAGCCACGTGTAAGAGTTGATACGTCTCTGAGTTTTTTGTTCCACCGTTGGCGAAAGTGTAGACGGATCACTCACTGCTACGGCTTTGATGATTCTCACACGAGTACACAGGCTTGGACAGTTGGAAACAAAATGCGTCGTATCTGCTTTAATCGACTCGTCATGTTGAGAAATGAAGCCACAAACTGTCATCATCTCTCACGTGTCTCTGACTACCAGATAGAGTCGTATGCTGCAACAACCCCTCTCAATAATCGCGCATCTAACATATCAAACTACCACCCCACCCACCATCATAAAGATCACAAGAATTCAAGCTCTGAGGAACTATCCAAGGGATCCTATCTACCATAAATACGAGACGCTGTGCCAATCTCAATTGCTCGTGAACACCATACCACTCGCGAAAAACGGTGAGCAGCAGATCCTCCCACGCACGAGCCGAGCGCTCGGCGCTTCCAGCGGGAACTGGTTCCCAGCCACTCTGGCTCTCCTGGAGATCCGAGCCGCCCCGGTGTTGTGCAGCGAGCTCCGTGCCGGTACCGGCACTGTAGCCCAGTCAGCCGGCACTCGCTGCATTTCGGCGTGTAGCTATGCGCGAGGTGGAGCGACGGGGCGAGCGAGACCAGCTGATACGCGCAAGCGCAGTTTTCATTATGAGTATAGGCAGACGAGGAGTTGCGAGGAAAGGTTCTTGTGGGATCCAAGGCTTTCCAGGGGATGCAAGGGTATGTGGAAAGATGACTCATGATTAGTGTGGGAAAAGGGTGTATGGAAAAATGTTAGGCAAGGGTACGTGAGGAGGGGTCTGAATTTTTAGTAGTCCTTTATTACCATGTCGATGGCTGAGAGTGAAAAAAAGGAACTATCCAAAAATGTTTGGATGGTTCCTTCTTACTCTTAGTCATCGATATGCGGTTTGATGGGGATGGTCTCGAATTTTTAGGGGAGCAGCTGATGGTTCGGCCTTCTAACACATGACCTCTATAAATGTGAAAAATTCGAAACGAAGGGAAAGACGAAAAATTTGAAAAGATCGCAAACATTCGTTTTTTCCAGCTAATAAATCTCAAAGCTGATGCATCGGCGAAAGTATAGCAATAATACATCTGAGAGTTCATTGGAAGAGCTTAAAAGCGAAGTGAGTGAGAACATCCTCTGATCTATTGACTACGAGATATCAAGCCATGAATATATAATTTTATTTCTCCCTGAATCAGCCCTTAACCGGTAGTGTAGATCATGAGTATGGATATTTTCATCTATTTGATTGATGCGATTGAGGATAAGTGGTATGAATTAAGCTTCGCAAACTTTTCGGATCTAATTCTTTTCACTATTCTGACAAGCGCACAGAATTGATTTGGCCTTCATGAATTTCCTGCCGTATATTTATTGATAGGAATAATCGAATACATCCACAACACATACATAGATTAGTCTTGAAAACAGCAGGCCATTCAACATTGACGTTTAAATAGATTGGAGGCTTATTTTTATTTCTGTGAATATGAGTATGTGATCAACGAGATGAATCATGAGAAACATAATTTTTCCTCCAGTGTTACCAGCATCGCTCACATCGAAGTATTTATGAGCAAATGTGTTCCATTCTAAAGAGAAGTTCTGCAAGTCCTGAAAAGGTTTGATGAGCATGATAAGAAAGAAAAAAAAAGAAGTTCTGCAAGTACTCATCATTGTTGTTTATACATATATATCAAGGTATACTTTAGTGACCTGATTGTGGTTAATTCATTACAAGTCTAGCCTCGCTCACGTTTTAGTGAGCGAACATCGGAGTTGATTATAACAACTAATCTTACAAGACTCTATACTTCGAACATGGTGACACTGATGTCTGTGATGTAGCATTGGAAAGGTGAAAGCTTATCCGTATTGATATGATGCTCGGTCTGCAGGCATGACTTGAAACTAATCTCAATTTGTAGATGGGATAACTCGGGCGAATAGCAATTTCTTGCCATGCCGGAATTTCGCATTGAATAATTCCAGAAGAAAAAGGGCGAGTGATATAGAGTAGCCAATTATTAAAATCATATTTGCTGTCTTAGAGAATGATTTGTAATTCGAATCATCTGCGTTATCGATCACATATCTCGACTTTTTCTGCCTCTGTTGTGTGATAATTTTGAACCAGAGTCCACTTTCGAACAGTTTCCTTTGTATATCCATGAATTTCTCAGCATAGGGTGATCCGGGCTCGAAAAAGTGGGCTAGTGTGTTGCAATACAGCACAGGTTTTGCGATTTTCATCAGTAGAGCTCCATCAGTGGAAAAATTGGGTATGGCATATTCGGCGTGCGGACGTTTCATGATACATATTGTGATTTTACCTTCACTCAATTCTTGAACGCAATCATTGAGTTCAATAAAGCGATTGAGTCGATGACTTCTAGACTTCAAATTTCGGAGACTCGGGTTGGAGATGTCATTGAAAATGTTATCATAATCAGGTGCGTATACAACAACTGGAAAGTTAGAACGATCGATTTCTTCGAGACTATCAAAACTCATTTCTCTATTTCTTAATTCAATACTAACGATACTGGCATATAATATGTTAATGTAGATCACAGATGTCATAATGATCGACGTATACACCAATTTGTTGCTCAGTTTATCTAATTTCACTCTCGTACCAATTCCCACCAATAAATAAACAACATCGATCATTCCCCAATTTGTCATAGCCAGATTGAAGTGTCGCAGCAAAGAAATAGACATCAAAATAGAAAGAGGCATGACGATTAAGCTGAGAATGGTTTGAAGAGATATTTCTATTCTTGGAATTTTCCTGATGGGAACAACAGCAACGACTGGTTCGCAGCCATCCTCGGGAATAGCCAAAACACTCCCCTCTTTAAAGTCGAGTACCTCTGTCCATGGTATTGGGAACACTCCCATATTTATTTCTCCAGTCTCCAGTATCTTTGGGAAATAATCTTGAAATTCATCATAGCTCTTGACGTGTAAGTGCATATTAGCAGTGAATTTTTTCGTGAAATTCATAACTTGCCAAGCAAATTCAATGGCTGGAAAGTACAGTCCTTTGATCCGATATGTTCCAATTTCAAGTTCCTTCATTGATATAAGAGGCTCGACGTTTTGGATGGGTATTTTTAGTGAGTAACCGTTTACATCAGAGAGTTTCTGTGGAAATATGTTGCAACTGGGTGTAAAATTACCCTCATTAACTTTTTCATGAAACGGATCAAGATTGTAAATCTGGGGTACTTGTTTATCTGGATGAAATAATAGTACAGAAAAGTCCAAAAACTTGTTCGCCCAAGCATATTCTAGAATCGTTGAAACATTATGCGAAGACTCATGATCTCTGGCCGAGATAACCAGGCATTGTGGCCAGATGTTATAGGAATACTTCTGCAAGAAATCTATAGTCTTCGTATAATTCATTTCAGAGCTGAGCAGATCAAGTAAGATGTACAGGGTTACATATTTTGTATTTGCAAGAAGGAACTTCGGGGATAATACAGATCCAGTTTCTTCGTCAACATCAAGAATCTTCTTTGGAGTGCGCGTGCTCAATCTTTGAATCATAAGATTTTCTTCTTTTGCATAGCTCGAAGCTGATGAGTTGATAAAGAATGTAATCTGATAGGGTCTTAAATCTTGAGTAATCTTCATCTCTAAGTCGCTTAACCAATCGCATTGAATACAATCTAACAACGAGAGGATGTGAAAATACTGAATTAAAATAGGAAGTGCTTTGTGGATCTGCATATTCTGAGCTCTAGGAGCCTGACTTCTCTCCCCAAGTCGGTTTAAAGGACTGGAAAAACCTCGATGTTACGTTTGCAAGGTTTTGAGGAGAGTTAAGCAGCTTCCGAATTATGGTCTCAGAATTTCCGTAGTCGTTTAAGCACAGACTCAAAAATAATGTGATGATTTTAACCTCTGTCCCTGCCGTATATAATTCCCAGTCACTAGAAGTTGCTGAGCTTAGTTGAGTTCTCCTAAATCACTTCAACCAGTAAATTTTGGAATATGTAGAGTGGACCTCAAGATAGCTTTAGATGAGCACGTATTGCTATGCTTGACAACTTAGTGAGTTTATTCTGTCACATCCGCTTCTCCTCCGTGAGATTGATTTTCTATTTTGAAGTAGGGTGCTCCAGAAATCTTATTATTTATTTGATCAAGTTTCTCATTTTGTGATGATCAAGGTTTCTAGAGCTGCAGCTTACTCATAGCGAGGTGTTCATTTAATCCCAAGAAATAGATCTTTCATGTTCTTGATGTCAAATCATTCTTTGTGATCCGCTTTTATCTGAAAAAATTGGACAGTCGCAAAATTAGCCAGTAATAGGAATTCATGAATCCTTAGTGATCTTTTCTATAGAAATAGCTTACTGCTTATTGATTTCACATCTCTTCAGCGGCCATTTTACCACAGTGCATTTTCACATTAAGGATATAAGGTTGTCTGGTAATTGTCTTTCAGTCTTCATCAAAAATAGTGTCAGGAACTTCCTTGTGATATGGCACATATCTCAAAATGTGAGAATCCAGTCCCACAGCCAATTCGTAAAGCCGCGCGTGTCCTCGCAGAATAGTTATCCCCAGTAACAGTTCACTTTAATCCAGTTTGCGATGTACAATCGACTCCACATATGTGGGTATAGTTCATTTCAAATAATATACCTAAGGCCAGCAAAAGGTATGGTGATTCATCCAGCGATTCTGTATTGTGAAAAAGTATTTTTGCAGGTTGCTCATAGCGAAAATCGAAGTCAGTTGACTATTTCTCTCATATTCAACCAGAAAACTTGGTGATAACTTTGTTCTAATCGACTCTCAGATAATACGTACAGACTTTTTTCAAGAACCATCAAATGGTTTGCCACCAAATGGAATTTCAAGATGACTTTAAAGCGAAAGGATAGAGTGTTGGGAAATAGCAGTCCGGAAAAAATATATACATGCACAGCAAGTCTGGTGCTCTAGTTTGACTTAATACACTCTTACCTGGTAATGATTAGTACTCAACAACCTGTTTTCAGGTCTCTCAACTATCTGATCAAGAAGCACGATAGTGCTTGAGTGTCGAGAATGGGTGGAAAAAACTGAATGCATCGAGCGCGAAGCGCCGTGCCAATTATACTTCGAATTAAGCATTTTCCAACCTTACACCTTTTCGCACTCGATTTATCTTCTCCAATTAGGCGACCAAACAACCTCCCATTCGTGCACTTGAGGCTTCTTCGAAGTAGTTTAGATCTTTGCGCCATCAATTTCCAAGTTTCGAGTCCTCCAACTTCTACTCTGTGACCGAGTTTTCCATTGTTTCGAGAAATTTTTGCGTCCCATTTTTTAAGGGACAACATGCAGGAGTACTACAAAGCGGGGATACTGGCGCTCAGTACTCACGTCTCTGCCATTCAATAAATCTCATTACAAAAATTCAAGGTTTACTCTGGACACGATTGAGGAGACCTTCTTGTTTTATCCGAGCTTTACCGAATCTTTTACGAGGAAAAAATTATAATTGAGTGAAAAGAATATAAACCTGTATCCACCAACTTTTGAATCCATGCAGATGCATATTTCCTTGATACACCGCTCGGAGCAGCTTCTTTAAATGAGGGAGGTCTCCTGCTCGAAATGATCGCAACCTTCTTGATTTTTTCAAGGCGATTCATCTAGTGACACACGCCAGTATGGAGCACCGTCTTCTCAGCTCTGAATAACTCTCGAGGCCATTTAACGCTTGCAAAAATTGGCTTGATTCAGCAGCTTTCAAATTGAATTTACCACCTACAACAAAACTCACATACCGATGAATCCAGCCCCAAAATAAATGGGAGAAGAAGGAAGGAATATAATACATGCAGAGGAGACGTCACGCTCGCGCTCTATGCTCACGTCGGCTTTGCGGACAAATCACCAACGAATCTCGCAGAGAATATTAGATTGGGGTGATTTATGATGCAGTAACACGAAAGTGAAAGAATTTAGAGGAATCTATGGTATGCCGACTCGTTGATCAGTCTGATTAATTCATACAGTTTCAAATGGACCCAACTCATCTCTTTTTCCTGGACTCGTTGTTCGGCATCGAAAAGTGCTTCGGCTTGAACTAGAAGGGTGTGAGTCCAAATCGACTTCCGAAAAAATCAAGTAAGCACTCTGATCACTCCTCAGGCTGGTAACTATCTTTCTGATGAATTTGAACAAGGTTACGTCGATGAATAGTCCATCTTGAAAATTCCGAAAAAATGTAAACATTGCTTCGAATAATTGGATTGTGTGGCTCTTTCAGGGAATAGGGTATGTGTGCCCAAGTTCGCTGCGGTACCAAATTTGGCCACCTCTGTGATTTCGGAGATATGCTTGCCCACAGAACTCGCCGCACATTATTCTGTGTTTGTTACGTCCCAAATTGAGGAAAAAGTCTCTTTCACTACAAAAATAGTCAGTTTTTGACATGCGCGCGCGTTTTGTTATAAACGATATTCAACCAGTTGTATGTATTTCCATTACCTGAAAATTATGAAGTACACCTCCGACTACGTGCATCGCGTCATGCAAGTGCAAGAGGACATACGCATGCGCGTCTTCTGAATTACCAATAGTCGAGGTAGTGCGCACTTTTCTTATCAAATAACCTGTAAAATACATATTTTTCTACCTTTGAGGCCATGAGCTCGTGTCAAAAGAGTTCCTCGATGCGCAATATTTCAAGTACTCGCCGTTCGTTGTATAATAGTGGATGAATGCAAAGTTTAAAGAAAGAGACGAAAGAATCGCAGAGGGTACTATTCGTACTACAGTCTTCCCTCGCTAACGCGAACCACTATAACACGAACTAACTGGTTAACGCGAACAAAATTTTTCCCCCTCCAAATTAATATGGGCGAGTATAGGGGATTTCGGTCTAACACGAAATTTCTCTCTAACACGAATCTCGAACGAATTTTCGTCCCCGCGGTCATCTGGATCTTGGTTTAC
>JAPYYZ010003489.1:0-11549 GCA_030522705.1 Eretmocerus eremicus | reverse complement strand
ACCAACTGTCGATGGAAACTAGTGTCGGAGGTACTGCAGGATTGACGCGCATGAGCAATAGATGCACATAGAGAAGATGGACACACAATCAGATTTGCTTATAGCTCGTTGAATGGGAGTTTTCTGCGCATGCGCGTGAATTGTGGGTCTCAAAACTCATCCTAATTAATAACTGGCTCACTTACCTTTGAGCTGGCCTTTTGCTCAAGTCAATTTAATGCGATAGAACCCGAGATACACGCGTTCAAAACTTAAAAGGCTCGTCGAGCCTGCCTGGGGCTCGCGGATTTGGTTATACCGTTGAATTCAAATTCTCCTGCGCATGCGCATGCTTGTACTGATCTGTTAGTAATTTTACTCAATAGCTGCAACAATTACCAAGAAAATGAGCTGAGCTAGAGTCAATTTGATGCACTAGAACCAGAGATACTTGCGTTTGAAGTTCGGAATTGTCGTCGAGCCCTCCCAAGGTCCATGATTTTGGTACCTTGGAATTTTTTTAATTTTGAAACGGCTGTGTCTTTGGTTCTACTGCATTGAATTGAGTCCAGCTTGGCTCATTCTCCTGGTATACGTTCCAGCTATCGAATAAAATCATCAATAGAGCGTTACAAGTTCGCGCATGCGCAGGAGAGGCTGTTTACTGAGTAAAAAAGTACTTTGAAAACGGTTTTTTACGTTTTTGACCATGTTTCACCCCCTAGAATCGTATATTCAAAACGATTATCGATGCAAAATAGTCAGGTTAACACGTTGAGATGGTCAGCTAACGTGTTTCTTGTCGATTTTGGGGAGAAAAATCAACTTTAAGATTTTCATGAATTTTTTCGAGGCTTGAACGGGCGACTATCGATATGCTAATATTTTCCCCTTCTTCGTTGGAGACTCAAGAATACGCAAAGAAATTTTCAGAACGATTCGTTGAGATGCATCGGGAAGCGAGCCGATCAAAGAAACAACGATTTTTAGCGTTTTTTGGAGGGTTTTCAGGGCGCCCTGAGAAGGGAGCTCGGTATTTGGACCTGGTTGACTTTTCTCCTTGCAAGTTTTGAGGTTAAAAACTGGGGAAAATTGGTCCGGGACCGATACCGACCAAGGGTCGATCCACTAGTCTTAACCGGCTAGTCCCTTTGAGTAGAAATATGGATTCCAGAACTCACTTGATTAATCATCTTTCAAATTCAGATCTCGACGTTTCCGAGACTGAGAAGGCTTTAAACGATCAGATAGAATTCTATTTCGAAATCGAATCCTTCGGAGTGACGAATTTCCCGCGTAAAGATGATGACGGAAAACGCGCGATGCGAATCCTGGATCAAACAAGTCGGTACGTCGACCCTAGGTGGGAAGTCGGTCTGTTATGGAAAACAGACGAGGCGAATTTCAATGATAATAGGAACGATGCTTTGAAAAGACTCATCTCGTTAGAGGAAAAACTCGATCGTGACAAGGAATTCGCTGGTATCTATTATCGTGAAATGGATCGGCTCTTCGAAAACAAATCCGCGAGTTACGTCCGAGAGTCGAGTCAAAATGTTAAGATTCGTTATCTCTCTTATTTTGGCATACAAAACCCGAATAGGCCTGGAAGAGTCCGCCCAGTTTTCCATGCATCAGCTGAAGATGAATACGGGATCAGTTTTAACGATCCTTTGCTAGCGGGCCCGGACCTTTTAGAGTCCTTACCTGGGGTCGTGATGCGATTTAAACAATTCATTGTAGCCTTTAAAGGCGATAAACGTGACATGTTCCTGAAAGTACGGATAAGGGAACAAGATCGGCACGCCCAACGTTTTTTTGGCGCGGACGTGATAGATACCAAGAACCACGTGAATGTTGGATGGAGGTTCTGTTGTTTGGCTCAAGGTCATCATCTTGTTCCGCCTTGTACATAAAAAACAAGAACGCTGCACAATTCTTGAGCACGTTTCCGTTGGCAGCAAAAAGCTTAATCCGTAACTGTTATATGGACGACTACTTGGAACGTTGCGAGTCGGAAGAGGAAGCTTCTAATCGAGTTAGCGAAGTCATCACTATTAGTTCTGCAGCAGACTGGGACTTGCACGGTTGGCCATCGAATTATCCCTCTATCCTTGATTCAGTTGACCAGACGGAAAAGTTGAAAAATCTAATCCATCTCAATAATAGTTGCGAAAAAGTACTAGGATTACGGTGGCTCAGTGACGGGGATGTGTTTAGTTTTGACTTCAATAAGGAAAAGATTTTCGATGACATTCAAAAGGGCGTTCGAATCCCAACTAAACGTGAATTCCTTCGATTCATCATGTCTGTTCTCGACCCATTAGGATTTCTGAATCCATTTACGACTCAAGCACGAATTCTCATGCAACAAGTGTGGATCAGTGGAATTGATTGGGACGAGAACTTACGTGATGACGATTTCTTGGAACTAAAAAACTGGATGAAGCATCTAGATTCTGTGAGCACCTGCGAATTTCCTCGTTGCTATCAAGTTCTTAATGACCAGATGCGATCAGCCGAACTGAACTCATTATGCAACGCAAGCTCTAAAGCGTACGCTGCCGTAGCATACTCGAGATTTTGTTAGAAAGATGAGATCTTTCACACAGCCATTATCATGTCTAAAAGTAGGGTAGCCCCACTGGAAGGTATGACGATTCCTCGACTTGAACTACAATCAGCCGTGCTTAGAACTCGTCTCGCCAGATTCATCTCTTCTGAACACGATTTCCATATTTTACTTTGCGTATTTTGAGTCGATTCGTTCGTCGTGTACTCGTGGATTAAGAAAGAGCGTCGTGATGGTGAGATTTTTGTTACTATTAGACTGCGTGAGATTAGAGAAAATACTCTTGCGGACAAATGGCGTTGGGTTCCGGGCGAAGAAAATTCGGCCGATGACGCTACCCGTTTTAAACCGAGTTCTTTACGATTAGGTAGCCGTTGGATACTCGGTCCCGAATTTTTACGTATGTCTAAAGTAGGATGGCCAAAGTTACCATATGAAATTGCAGAAAAGGCAAACAGCAGAGAGATTATGAATCCGAATCAAGCTTTTGTTAATATTGTTGTTCTGCCAAACCCAATTCTTGACGTATCTAGTTTCTCATCTTGGGACCGGTTATTTCGGGTAGCTAAACGCGTCATAGAAGCTGTTGATCGCTTCAAGGGTATGATTGAACCAAATGTATCACGCGTGGCCATTGGAGTCGAAATTAACAAAAGATCAGAAGAATTGTGCATTCGACAAAGCCAATTAACGTCTTTCTCTGAAAAACTTCGACTTCTGAAAGATTCAAAACCTTTGCCTAAAAACAGACGATTGGTAACATTAAACGCTGCTGTTGATGATCAGAATGTTCTCCGGGTCGACGGTCGGTTGGCAAATTTTCAACGCGATGAGATCAACTCTTACCCAGCTATCCTAAATTCAAAGAATGATATCAGTCGTTTACTACTTAAACACTATCACGAGAAATATTTGCACGGAAGTCACGAGACGGTGATCAACGGAATCAAACAGAAATATTGGATGATAGGCTTGAGAAACGGTCTGAGAAGTTTAATTAGCAAGTGCATCATTTGCAAGATGCTGAGAGGCATTCCGGCTAATCCCAAGATGGCTCCCCTTCCAAAATCTCACCTAGCTTACCGTATTCAACCTTTCACTCACTGCGGAGTGGACTATTTCGGTCCCATAACTGTGAAGATAGGGAAAAAGCGAGAGAAGAGGTGGGGCGTTTTATTCTTATATCTAACTATCTGGGCAATCCATATAGAATTAGCAAGCTCTCTTACTGCAGATTCTGCCATTATGGCTCTGAAAAGATTTGCCGAGATGAGAAGTCTCCCAGCATTCATCTACAGTGACAATGGCACCAATTTTGTCAAAGCAGACAAAGATCTGAGAGACACGTTAAAATTGTTAGACAAAGAAAAGCTAGTTTCTTATGCTGTAAATAACAATATCAAATGGATATTCAACCCACCAGCCGCTCTGCATATGGGGAGGGGGGGCTTGGGAGAGACTTATGAGGTCCTTCAAGACTGCTTCGTACGTATGCTTAAGAGACCCAGCTCCTAATGAGGAATTGTTGCGAACATCTCTTTTTGAAATAGCCCACATTGTGAACTCAAAACCTCTTACTCATGTGAGTGTTGATCCTAGAGGTCAAGAGTCCCTAACGCCAAACCATTTCTTGATTGGCGCTTCTTCCAGAGAAATTTGATTCGGACGCTATGAGACTGCAACAGCTGATTTGCGTAAGCATTGGAAAGTAGCTCAGAGCTATGCGGATGCCTTCTGGGTTCGTTGGTTGAAAGAGTAAGTACATTCATTGCACTTGGGAGAAAAATTGGAGATCGACGATGAGCCACTCGAAGTTGGAGATTTAGAACTGATTCTAGGTGATAATTTACTACGTAATCAATGGAGAAAAGGATGTGTAACGAACGTTTTCCCTGCCACCGATGGCCAAGTCCGAGTAGTTGGAGTAAAAACAGCTAGTGGAACTTTGACACGCGCAGCTGAGAAATTGATCAAATTTTCAAACGAAAAATAAATCATATGACTTCATTACCTTATCATGGAGGAGATTATAATTAAGTGAGTTTGATTTGTAACAATTCTTCGATGATAATTGTCCCTATTCGATAAAATATCAATATTTCATAGAGTATAAGCAGTTGGTGATAGGAAATTATTAATACACGTGAATGAGTGAAAAAAACGGTTTTTTTCACGGGGGGAGAATGTTAAGAAACCAATTAATGAAAGATACGCTTGTACGTGGTTTTAGATGAATTGATATTGAAAAGTGGCTCATCCGTCGCATCCAGCAGTAATCCTGTTTGAGAGCGACGCTGCCATGATAATTGTATCATGGTGAGCGCAGATTCCTCTCCACCGATCGGAGATAAGCCGATCGATAAAAGAAGAGGGACGGAACGCCAAGCGATGGACTTGCGCGTAGACGGGTGGCTCGATTGGGAGCTGTAGGTCACCTAGGTGATCAGTTCAACTGTCTACGGCCTTTGTTCGATACGTCGTCTCTTAACCTTGTTTTGTTGCCTTTTTTGATAAACTCGTTTTTCCATGGCTAAATCTCGCTTTGAATTCAATTGAAGCTTTCGATTTTCAACAAGTTGTATTGTACAACCTGGCAACGAATTAAAATTGAAATTGAATTATCGATTCGATGAGAAATTGAAAAAGTGGATAAGGAGGAAAAATTACATTCCTTATGAAACTATTGGAAGATTACGAGTGGTATCTCCCAAAGATAGTGGAAGATTTTTGATGAAATTAATTCTGAATAGAACTAAAGGAGCAACTTGTTTCCAAGATTTAAGAACATTCAAAGGCATAACTCATGATTCTTATCGAGATACTGCAGTGGCAATAAAACTCATAGAAACAGATAAGCAAATTTATGAAATTTTTGGAGAAGCATGTTCGATTATTTTATCGTCACCATTAAGAAAATTCTTTGCTTGGTTCTTACTGTCTGAAACTTCCGAATCTAAAGATATTTGGGAGAAGTTCCAACCATTTCTCACGGAAGATTCCGAAGAAAATGGTGATAACCTTGCACTCTCGCACATACAAATGATTCTGAATCTTGAGGACGAATCATGTGCAGATTTTAGCCTACCCATTCCAAATTGCGATTACAAAAATTCACAAGACGTAATTGACGATCCATTGATTGATCAATGCAGAGCCAATTTTATAGAAATGAGATCAAAATCAAACGATGATCATGAATTGATTTTCAATGAATTGATTGGCATGGAAAAGAAGATGAATTTCATCGACGGCCCTGGTGGTTGCGGAAAGACATTTTTATATGAAACATTGACTCATTTTTTCTTATGTATTGGGATGGAAGTGTTTTACATGGCTTGGACAGGAATAGCTTCGATCCTTCTACCCAAAGGTATGATAAGTCATAAGACATTCAAATTACCATTGAATCTAGATTCTATTGAGACTGTCTTTTTCAAGTCTGATTTTGACAAATGTAAATTGAGTGAGACTGACGTGATTATTTGGGATGAGCCTTCTATAATACCGAAAAAAGCATTAGAGATAGTTGAGGGAACTCTGATAAATGTTAGTTTCAATGAGGACCCATCTGGTGGTGAGCTGACAATTTTGGGTGGTGATTTCAGACAAACTTTACCAATTGTGACTAACGGACAACGTGATCTCATCATCAGTCAGACACTAAAATATCCAGATCTCTGGCCCATGTTCCATGTTATGTATTTGAAAAAAAATTTGAGTACCGAGACTATCGAGTTTTCTCATTTTCCACTCGAAGTTGGTTCAGGAAACATAGATTGGATGAACATACCCAAAGAAAGGCGTACAGATGATGTCGGTAAGAAAATTCATAGTCATATCAATCATTCACTCATGAAGGTGTGGATCAAACAGATGATAATATCCATTTAAGATATCCCATAGATTTTTAAAAGATATGAGAGAAGGTCTGCCATCACATAAATTGGAGTTGAAAATTGGAGCCATCGTGATGTTGATAAGTAATTTGAATGTGACAGATGAATGGTGTAATGGAACTCGGTTGAAAATTAGAAAATTATACAAATTCAATATAGAAGCTGGGATTATGACTGGTGAAAGAAGAGAGAATTCAGTTTCCATTCCTGGGATTACATTGGACAATCGTGGATCTTCCCTACCATTTATTCTATACGGGGAACAATTTCCTATAGCTCTAGCATTTGCTATGACTATAAATGGATCTGAGGGTCAAAGCTTCGATAATGTTGGACTCTTCATAAGAAGACCACTATTTCCCCATGGACAGTTGTATGTTGCATTGTCAAGATGTAGGGATCCAAGGAATCTATTCATTGAAAATAGACTGGATGATTCAAATACGATCAAAAATGTAGTTTGGGCTGAGATTCTCCAAAATTGAATATGGGGGATCAGAATAAATTGATTGATTTCATTCCATACGTAAGACGTCATGAAGTGGAATCCGACAACAGGAGGATGGGAGGAGATTTTCGATTTAGGAGAGGAAGTTTATCGCCCGAGAATCAATCAACAGATAGATCACTACATCCTAGGAGAAGAAGAGTATCAGAAATACATGGAATCATTGGAGAAGGACAGTTATTTGGAGAATTTTGATCGAATTATCGGAAATTAAGATAGAAATAATAGTTTTGAATGGAAATTCCATACATAGGATCAAGTATTGGACATCATGAGAAGGGAAGTTTTCAAAATATTCAATTCCCGGATAGAAAAAAAGAATTTGAATGCTTTGAATTTGACAGAAGAAGATGACATGAAATTTCTACTAAGAATTGCTAACACAATTCATTCATTAAATTATGAGTCCCAAGATGGTTCAAAATGAGATCCATGGGATTGCTCAAACATTTCGAGACCTGTGGAATAGATTAATGAAATTTGGAAATGTTTATATAGTCCGGGAGATCATGAGCAGAAATTCAAAGTGATTTTCTGTTGTTTAGATCATACAGATTCAACGTTTGAGAATGGAATAGCTCAATGATTCTCAGAAATAAAAGAGAGATTCATCAGGATGTTCTCTTTTCCGTACGAAAATTTAAGGTTATGGATTTATCTTTCATGAATCGTGGAAGAAAATTTGACTCGGTAATTGGGAAGAATAAAATTTGCAAGGAAATTGTGGGAAATTTCCTGTGATAGAGGTTTCTTCTGCAGCCGATACTATAAGAATCTTGCTTGCATCTATATAATGAGAACTCCTCAACTACCAATTCTGCGATGAAGCCGAGATGGGACATACGGTTATTTCCATATTCAGACGTTGGAATGATGTAATTATGATATTCTATGGAAATGATTCATGTATATAATTTGTACCGATCTATTTTCAGAAGTTGTCTCGAGAAAATTGACAGTAATGATGAGGATTATGTTAGATGCAGTATATGCGGCCTTCTGTTTTCGAATTTCGAGTTCTTGGAAGAACACAAAAATGAAAAACTTAGGAGAAAAGAAAGAAGATGTCGATGAAAAATTCGTGGAATGATTCTGCTTGAGCGATTTCTGGAGAAGCATTCAGAAACACACTCCAATACGAAGAGGTACTTTTGCAAGAATTGCAAAAAAGTTCCGAAACGAATTTCAATCTCAATAGGCATAGATTGAATCACGAAGAGCTAATATTCTGTGACGGAGGAATGTGAAGTTACGTTATTCCACAAGGTCACAACTCATTTATATTGGCCGGATCGGGATTGGGCCCGAGTCCCCGCGCCTGGAGGGCGGAGCAACTATTCACGTCCGGATATAAGCACACCCGTAAATAAGAGGGGAGGGTGGATCTATTGGGCAATGATAGGTCTAGTATGTATTTTCCTTCAGCTACGCGCCCATTCATTCACAACTGGACTTCATTCAACTACACCTCTCATTCCATGTCAAGCATGCCACTTATCTACACTGACTCGACAACTCGATCTATGTACAAAGTCCACTACTAAAGTCCTTATATCCTCACCATCCGTCTATATACACTATTGACATCACCTAGCCGACACACGCGAGCACCTCCCATTCGTGTGCGCTCTAACCCACACATCCGACAACGGCGTACCGTCCTCCCTGGATACACCCTTAGCCGAACGACACGACATTGACGCCGCGCGAGACGACATCTCTGGACGCACCCTAAGACTCCGCGTCACGTGACCTCCCTGCTGCGCGCATTCCGCGGGGAGACTTCCGCCCAAAATGCTCCTTGTGCTCGGCGCCAAAATGACCGCCGCCGGCTGGCCTCGGGGCCAAGATGTTCTGAATGCGCACGCGGTCGTGGGGCCGAGGTTGAGCACCCTGGCGGGCCGAGCTATGCTCTGCACCAGCCAAGGGCGACTCGAGGAGCCCCGCGTAACTCCCAGGGGCAGGCCCCCGAGGAGGCGACCCCGGTGAAAGGCGAGGGTTACTCGATTCCTTACCCAGCTGCCCGAGCAGCTCTACTAACTCTCCACGTGGCTTTACGAGGGGCAACGACGTGACGCGCGTGGGCAAGGGCGATTAGCCCGGGCTCGACACTCTCGACGAGGATACGCGCGTGGGGCACAACCGAGGCCCCGAGCACGGTACTACCGAAATGATCCGCGGCGCGCGACTCTCAAGCGCGAGGGAGCGAGGGAGGATAAAAAACCGGGATCAGAAATAAGGGTCGCACTCACCGTCTAGAGTCTCTTCGAATGACATTTTCTGCAAAATGTCCAGGTCTGTTTCCTACTCCGCGAAATCCCACGTCCACGTAGGCAACTCCTAACTCGTCTTCGCAAGATCTCTGCAAACTCGGGCGAATTGCAAAACTCCAACTCAATTCTACTCCGGAGTGCTCAAAAAATATTTTTTCTCGTGTCAAGCAATAATCCTCAAGTGCCATTCCACGACGTCTCTCGTGGCCCAATTCTCTCCTCGCGCCCACCCAACTCGCGCCCGGGAGGTGCTGCCCTCAACGGCCCTCGCGCGCACTCTGCTCGGCTATTGCTGCTGCTGATCTGCTGTTGCTCGGCTTGCTCTGGTTGCTCACTCCGGCGAGCCTTCCCTCGCCGGCAACTCTTCTCAGACCAGGTACCTCAACATAAGAAAAGTTTCATGCGAGACTAGTTCTCCGCTCTAAAATACCCGGTCGGAGGCGAGGGGACGGTGATGAGTACGGCTGCGACGTTCTCACGTCGCAATTCGGATGTGAGAAATGCGGAAGGTACTTCAGTAGAAGTGATATTCTCAAGGAGCACCTTCTACAGAAACATGTTGAGGATGATTGTAGTCAATAGCTTGAGCGAGTTTTTTGATTTCTATCATCGCAAAATTCATAGTCACAATGAGCAAGAACAGAAACAGAGAGGAGCAAAAAAGTTTCTCTAAGAAACTCAAGGCCAGCGACTTATCAAAAACTGAATTTTTGGAGAATGAAGTCAAAATTGGAGATGAAACAACGTGAGTAAAACGCAAATCAGAATTTCTGTGAATGTCATGAGTATGGATTTCAATTACAGAACGATGGTTGCTTACGTTGATGAAGTATAAGGTCAAGATAGTTTCACAAGGAAAAAAGATAATGTGGAAGTCGAAATATTCAAAGTGTTTTTGAATAATAATAATGGCATAAAATTGGAAGTCAATACGTACGATGACAACATCGGAAAATTCAAAACTCAACGCTGCGAGGAATTTTGCATTTGAATCAGATGACGAGGGTTGAAATTTGTAGTCATGCTATTTCCAAAATAACATCGCACGGAGCACACAGATATCAACATAATATATTCATTCCTTTATTTTTGGTGTAGGAATGATTATGTGAGAGAGAGTATCTGTGAGTCCAGCAAACCAAACTTCCAGTAAAGGTAATCTACATTACGAGATCAATCTCAACAGTCATTCAAGTGTTTCCAATTGTGGAGATTTCAGAGGGACCTCTGAACCAGTGTCTATCAAATTTGAAGAAATACCGAAACAAATGGGATTCATAAGTAATTTGCATTGAGTCTGAATTATGTATTGAATGAGACTTCACAATGTTTCTCCGATTAATTTACAGAATTGACTGGTTACCAGAAAGATGAGATCGTTAGGAAGAATGAAAGAAATGAAAACGAATTGATTGGCGTAGCTACCAACGGAACCTATAAATTGGATTTCATTTTGATGAAATGTGAAGAATAGGCGTGACCGGTGATAGACCGTGGGGTTAGAATAAAAATCATAGGAGATCTGCAAGGGAATAGTCAAAATAGAGATTCATGTATGGCGGAGAGGAGTTTTCTGTCCATTGAGATATGCAATATGATAAAATTTGTCATCAGAACTGGAGATAGTGTGCCGTTCCTGGGATTCCGTAGTTACGCCACACATTTTCAGTGATTGCCCTCAATTTTGAGGAACCCGTCACATTTCTCAGCAGCCAAAAAATTTTCAAGGGCAGATCCCAGATTTGTGATATAAACAAAATGTTTGACATTTCAGAGGTTATAGAGTCGAAATAAATCCTCAATCCACACTTAAGAATCGTTTCGCGGAAACAAATCGTGAAGGGAGACTGTGCAATGTGTGGTGTGAGTACAGGAACCAATGACGTTGAGCTTCATCCGGTCCAAGTAACGAATTTTATCCGGTGAATTTCTTATAAAGGATGGTATATATGAAATGATCATGTACATTGTAATGTTACAGGTTTAACTCACGTTCTGAAAGTGAGATGGTTGGCGAACAAGAAATCGTTCCCTGGCGATAAGATGGCTTTGGAGGATTTACTTGTAGCAAATGAAATCTTCCTGATCAAGGTGAGTGTTTCAAGCAGGAGAGTAGGGTTTTGTTTTCAAATTAATTGATGGATTGAAATATTTGCATTCAGAATGATGGACATGGCGCTGAAGAAAAATAGTGGACCTTCTGAACTTTCTCATTCTTCACGAAAAATTCTGAGTGGTTCTCGTTTTCATATTCATTTTGCTCATATTTGGCTCATATATTCAGATTTAGGATTTCGATGAGACATGGAGTAAATCATAAA
>JAPYYZ010003488.1:0-11811 GCA_030522705.1 Eretmocerus eremicus | reverse complement strand
GGCACAAAACTGCTGCTTGCTACTGCTGCTACTCGCTGCTGGTCGCGCACTGCCGCTCGCCGCGCGACGAGGCGTCCTCTCGGCCTCGCGACACACGCGTGCACTCACACTCATATGCGGGCCGAGAGGTGCTGCCCCGTGGCGGTGGTGGCGGCGGCGGCGCTCGAATTCGGCAACATTGCCGCATTGCCGTGCTCGCCGCTTTGCACGCGGCGATCTCCTCGTCATTGCCCGGGTCGACCTCGGGAAAGAAGTTTGGCTGCGACGCACCGCGTCGCAACGGACTCTCGTATATTCACGCATGGTCAATACTAAACTATCTCGTCGCATATAAGATCCAGACATGAACGAACCTCGGAATTTTCCTTGAGTGCCTATTTCTGAACTCTTTGATGACTTTATGGCTTGCCTTTGCACCTTCTCCCGACAATTCTCCAGCTGAGAGGTGGGAGTATTCCAGAATCTTGTGAGCGTGCATCCAGATGATATGCACGGTTGAAGGCAATTTGTACCAAGGGTAATTACGGTTTTTCAACGTGGCTGTATCTCGACAGTATTCCTTGAACTAAGGTACCGCAGTTTGTTTTTTCGAGGAGAGCACTCCCACGATATTCTTGGATCGCCGAAGTATATCGAGATCAACACCTGGAATTTGTTATGATATTTCTGATGCGGGAAATGTCTTGAGCACGAGGCTGTGGATACAATAGGCACACATGAATTGAGTGCTGATGTGCAATCCGAAGTCAAAAGACTGATTACATGAATAGAGTGATACTTCTAGAGTTCCCATGTATACGAGAAGAAAACACTATGAATTTGAATTGAAGATTACTTTTTGGGGATTCATATCGAATGACAGTCTCTCTAGGTAGAAATGCCACAATTGTATACGTATCTTGATAAATTGTAGCTTCATGGATGTTTATTTGGTGTGATCACATGAAATACAGCGTATCATCTAACAGAACAGAACGATCGAGGTTGTGATAGAGGTTGTTGAGAACAAAATCCTTTCTGAGCTGCACGAACGATCATCAAATATGTAACCTAGAATCAGCATCTGCCTCTCGCCGATATACTTGGTTATCATAAGGATATTTTCTCTTCAGATACAATTCCGTGCTATGGTTACCTTGGTGACTGTGATCTGATAAATCATCGTGTTACTTCATGATTCGTGCAGCGCCTAATCAGTGGATCTCGCAGAGGAGTGTCAACTCATGGAAATTTCGGAGTGTGATTTTTATACACAGAACCGAGCATGAGTTGAGAAAAGATTTCCTCAATATAGTCGTTACTCCGAAAGCTACCTATCAGGATACATATATGAGTCGTAGTGTGGCTACAAGAGATGTAATATGCATCCCAAAGAACCGAAAAAGCAACAGCCTTGTGAGCTTTGCTGATTCTTTGCCACGTCATTCTCAAGATGTCATTAGCATCTTCTGAAGTTTGAAACCAAGTCAGCTTGGTGATTCGTGTTTGTATCGCCTGTAATTTTTTTTTCAGCTAGTGTTGACTCACAGGGGGACCTCCGGGTAACGAATCTTTGCCAGAATCGTTTCACATACTTTCACCCCATAGAATATGAAGAATCTACAATATCTCCGTACAATGAGCCTCTCAGCCGAAGATACAGACAGAAACTCTAGCATTGCTCATATGAGCCCGTGTTAAGAAATATGTATATATAGATATACTGGCAGTCCTACGGTTATTGCCTGTATCTCCGAGCAGGATGCCCATTAGACGGAGATGCTCTAGATTCTGCATATCTTAGGTGGTACGAGTCTGTACAGAAATGATGGTAAACATAGGTCACTTAGAGGTAATGCTCTCCCCTTGTTGGTTCGCTTCTGATTGAGGTCAGAGATAGCGCATATTGTTTCTTGATCTGTAAACATTGAGGCTGTCTAGATATTTTTTGAAATAAAACCCCTCAAGTTTTGCAGAACACCGTCGAAATTGAGTTTGTATGTGCATAAGCCGCTTACCGAACTATCTTCTCCGACATGCCCTCAATTAGAATCAACAATATGTACCAAAGCAACATCTCCCATACTTGAACAAATACTGCCCACGAAAAAGACTGGAGAGTAAGAGATTCGTTTGAAAAATGATAGGGCGAGTTTCTTCCTCCATATAAGGATGGCAAGAACTGATCCTCACATATTTTAGAGACACAGCGATTGAGTCTTCTGCCGTGCAAGAACTTTCGATTGATTTCAGCATATTTTGCTTGTGGGAATACCTTCAATGATCCATATAATAGTTCGCTGCAGTTTGTCATCAAGATTAGTTATTCAATCGTTCATATTTATCGTGAAAATGATCAGGCTCCGGCAACCCTGTAAAAAAATTAACAGGGCTTACAGCTGTAAATTACAGTCACCATGTCATTTTACATCTAAGTGTCACATTACAGCTGTAAACCCCATTAACTTTGCCAAAGGGTAGATTAGGAAGTTATGACGTTATTCGAATGAATCGTCGCAATCAATTGTGACAACACAATTCTTGCTCATGTAAACAGAGGTGCATGATTCACACACCGATTCTCTACTTTTAAGTAGAAACTTGGAGAACACTACCCCATACGCAATGCTGAATTGGATCGATTCATATCAATACTTATTTTCTTGCAATTCTTGTAGATTCCCGGGAAAACTTATCAAATTATGCGTGTCAGTGTTCTTTGGTGCATAGCAATTCACCAAGAAGCATTTCGATACGTTATGGAGATTTAATTTTCATGTTATGAAGTAATGTATGAAGAAACTCCACAATAAAACATGTTATATAATTTGTAACGGACGCGTTGCTCTGGATCTTGGGAGAGAGCGTGCAACGTCTCTATCTCGCAGGCACTTAACTCCGGATCAGAATGGGAGTGTGCACTGCGTGTGTTCGGCTCTGGATCTTATGGGACGAGAGCCTTTCTATAGGATTTTTGACTCGACAGAGGTGTGAATATTCAGTGAGGATGGGATCTTGCAATATGACTGGAAATAGGATTCGGCACATCCATGATCGTGTTTCAAACCACATTGATGAATTAGGGCACCAATAGTGGAACTCGATAGATGGATATTTTACATGTTCGATAGTTTTTTCTCAGAACGATGAGTGAATTAGGGCACCCATACATTCCAAGAGAATCCTATCATGGAATTTATTGAAATAGAATAAGTTAGAGGAATTTTATACATTCACTATCGTGTCACAAACCATCTTGATGAATTAGGGCATCAATAATGGGCCTCAATAGTTGGATGTTTTAGGTGTGATAGTTTTTTCTCAGGAAGATATGTGAATTAGGACACAAATCTATCCCAAGAGAATCCTATCATAATGACCACGATAATCTGAACCTTTCCGGTGAATTAAGGCACCTTTTAGGCCACATTATACGTGATTTTATGGGGTGGAGCACACCCACAACAATCGTAGGGAATTAGGGCCCTCCGATATATCATGAGTGGTCTTCGAGATATACTACTGTATACATCACGTTTTCCACTGCAAGGTCCTTCATGCTTTTACGAGCAAAGCTCTGCATTAGAGAACACTTGCAGCAATCATTACACAGAGGGTATAGTAATCGAGCTTTTATTCAAGACACCAATACAATCAAAGATTAATATTGGAATCTTCAGGACATCGACCCTTACTCTCTGGTAGTGGAATTTGAAATGAGGAAGCGATCCTCGAGCCTGCCTGCGGCGGCTCTATTTATAGCCGGTCCTCAAGATTCCAGAACATTCGATAGATAATTAAATTAAATTCATGCTAATCATTCACTCCTCTGGAACTGTACTAAAAAACCACTATATACATCATCATTTACACTGAAAATTGCACTGAATTTCATATGCCACACTCAGGATGATCCATTTTATTAATTTCAATTCATTAAAGATGATCAAAAGATGATCTAATCGAACTTTCTAGAAGAAACTCTTGATTCGATGCAATATTCAACTGCCGTGAAAATTACGTCAAATCTAACATAAAATCTCGAACTTTTCCATGATTTTCATCAGTTATAGCGTAGGCTAATCATATCTATTTGAAAATCTATAAAAAATTCACATTTTATCATTTAATTTATGATGACAATGTATTAAAAAATTTATACGAAAAATCTATGATTTTAATAAGTGATTCATATATCCAAGATATAAAACCGATGCTTTGACTCATCAAGTATTCAAATTGAATGTTAAATCTAAGGAAAAGTTTTTACATCTCATTTCACAGAATTTTATAACTTTGCGAATGAAATTACTATATGAATGCGAATGATTTACTAAAAGTCATTATGTACATAAGATAGCCCTTGAAGAGCTCTACATTATGGCAAAAAGCGTTTTTCTGAACGATGCAGAATCAAAGAATAATTCATCATAGAAATTCATAGAATTTTTCTATGAAGATATGTGTATGTGAAAATATATATATATATATGTCTAGAACTGTGTGAATGACAGCTCTTTCGCGCCAAACATCAGCTCTTTCGCGCCAATGAAAGGATAATTATGAAAGTGACTTTATCGGCATTAATACGCGCGTGAGCAATTCAAATTCAATGTAGAATCATACTATAGCTCGAGAGCATGATTATTTATTCCAAAATAAATTACAATTTTGGGTGTTGGCACTCACAAATTCAATGCCCGATGATGCATCATGATGCATTACTATCAGTTAGTCAGTTAGATATGCATCCAAGGATCGAGAATATAATAAGAGAGCATTCTGTGAATGTCTTTCATCAGGGTAAGACGATCCCCTAATGACCGTCAAAATTAGGTTCAAGGTCGATTTGGAGGTCACCGCAAGATTCCCCATGAAAAATCCTCAAATCTTGCTATTCAATTGCATATGCGGATGTTGCGATCCAGTAGAGTTACGAGGGACTTCAGCCATTTGGCGACCTCCGCTCCTTCTGACCTTCACGTGACCTCTGGAGGTCTCGGTAAAAAATTTTCAAAAAATGTATTCCAACGTGAAATTCTTTGTTCTTCCCAATGCCGAGGTCAAAAATTTAGGTTTTTCGGCAAAAAACGGAAATGACTTCCAAATGACCTTGGAAATTTGATCTAAGGTCAAATTGAAGATCATTATTGGATATTCCGTACAAAATTCTGGAAGTTTGCTATGCAAATATGAGTACAAATTTTGCAATCCAGACGAGTTATCAGAGCTTTTTTGCAATTTCGCGAGAAATTTCGTCATTCTTGGTTCTCTGGTCGGCGCGCATGTCAAAATGACGACTCGAAAGGGAAAGATTCAAATACCACATGTAATTTCCTTCAATTTGACCTATGACAAGAGCCACTTTGACTCTTTTTTCGAGTGGAGGTAAATTTGGCCTTTCATTTCCAATTTGGGCAAACTGTGTGACGGCTCGCGGCGCCCCCGAAATTGTTGTGCGCATGAGCAGAGCTTCGTCAAGAATGCTGACGATGCACCCGCGACGGCCGACAAACCGCCTTTAAGGATTGCATGGCTCGCGTAGCCATGGCGGCTGCAACGCGCATTTGTGCGTGTGTTGTTCTTCTTTGTATAAGTGAGAGAGTCAGTGTCCGGGCTTGACGTGGGTACTATCCATTATCGAGAACTCTCTCTCGCATCATAATTGTTTGAATTCTCGATTGAGGATTACATAATTGTTTTTTGACAATAATCATGCTATCGCAATTATGAGAGATAATAGTCTCATGATTGATCTTGATCTATAGGAGTATGAAATTAAAAGGAATAAATCATCATGGACAATTGATTGATATGTTGTAGAAAGAGTCATCATCAATGTATAATGATGAGATTTTTGATCACAACTGATGATTTCCCCAAAATAAATTCATTTCTCATGAGCAATCCCATATGATGATAACGAGGTTCAAAGTGATGAATATTGCAAATTTATGAATATTAATAACATTCGTTGAATATAAATTATTGCTAGCTCAAGCTGAAAAGTAGAATTGCGCAACGCTCTCTTGTACTGAATCGGGGTTTCTGCCCCATCCCTCCTCCTTCGGAATACAAGGTCTCATAATGGGTCGCTAATGAAGTGGCGCCCAAGCGATAAAAATTCATGCCGCGCAGCTGCGCGTTACTCGATTCCTGCTCCTCGGTAGCTCTTTCGTGATTTGAGATTATCTCCATCTGGATTGGATTCATGTGTATTGCATTCGGAGTCAAAAGTTAATTAATGTTACGAAATTCCGAATCTAAGATGGTTTGCTGCGATGGAAAAATTCAGAGTTTTCACTTCAAAAGTTTTGAAGGATTTTCAAATTCTCAGAATCCCCCGAGCACATGGTCATGTAGCGTTAAGAACGATATTCGAGCTTACGGAGTTCGGTTCAAGAGTTCAACGAATTGACGGAGTTCTGATGTTACAATGTATCCATTTACCGTTTCACGGGCGAAAATTCTCCAATCAATATCCCCATTCCTCGATCAATTTCTTTCTTCTAGATTTCCGAATCAATCTCTTCCTTTCCCAAAAAGTAACAGATCTGAATGTCGTATAACATCAATTGTTCTTCACTTATTGATGGAGATGAATGTGAACGTTATCATGACTGTTACGCTCTGATTTGGATTGAACAATTATGTTTTTGAGCCTAAAATGTCGTAATTTCGCCGTACAGCGGACCCTGGAATCTCAGAACTCCGGTTACTCCGAAAAACATTTCTCCATCGGGTTTGGACCCTTATGGTCTACTATTTATTATGTAAATACCAGGATCAGCTCGTAAGGTGCTTTTCGAGTGGGAATTTCCATTTGTGCTCGAGGAAATGGAGTTTCTGGATGTTGATTTTCCCTTGCGAAAGGTACATTCTTCCTCTCGTGACATAAATTGTGACTCCCTGGTGCTTCAGATGGCCAAGATAGCTATCGATCAGAGTGATCATCTAGTTATTGAATGGTGATGAATGTTTATCAGATCGATTCTATAGCAATTCGCATGAGTGTAGCGATTTTGAACGCTAACGTCGCCTTTTTTCACTCCTTCCGGACGGAAAATTTTAATGTTTCGAACTCACCATGAAATTATCTCTCATGCTAAGACCTCCTTAATAGCTCAGTTCAAGCCCTTGATGAGGAGAGAATGTGCTTATCTTATAAGATTTTCCTAAATTCAACATCTGGCCGTGAAAATTTGGGCAATACTTTTCATTTCACTTTTTCTGTATTTTTCGACCTTGTGGGCTCCATTACTCTATGATAATGGTCTCAATGATGTAATTATGCAAACCTATCTGAAACCTATATGTGTGAGCTTGTGTTATCTTCATGTCATGTTCGAATTCCTCGCATTTTCGGGGTTTTGGGGCTGAATAACGTGTGTACAATCGCGAGTGTAGGTAAATTTTGAATGATTGCGGGAATCGGCGCAGCTCCGGACCCAAACATTCTGTCGAGCTGAACTGTAGAGGTGCTCTTTTGACGCTGGGGAAGTTATCCCAGAAGGAATTTTTCGGAAAAGTTGGAGATTCAGGAAACGTCTCCTGTCAATCTGGAGGACGGTCATGAAATGACGAATATTATGAATGATGGACTTCTTTTCGGCGTCCCGTACGTTCTCTCCGAATTTTGGAGTCTGCTCGCGGCAAATCATCCGCTCTTGTCGACGAGACTGTCTCTCGTAAGCTGTCTCGTGTAAGTTGAGTTTGGGAATAACAGATTTGATCGGGGAGTCCTCAAAAATCTATTCAAATAGTCCAATCAATTTTCGCCACATTGTTGGCATCAAAATTTGATCATTTTGTATGAGACCTACGGTCTTCAAATTATCATTTCAAGTTTGTTTTACCATATTTTCGGCAGCTTCTTCCAAGCTCCGTTGGAGTGGTGGTTCGTCTATATGATCTTTGATGAATGTACAAAATACGCTCAACTCGCTAACAGTGAACTCGTGCACATCCCCACTTGAGGAATGCCTCTTCTTTATTACTCTTGGTTCAACGTCGTTTTTCTCAATGAGTGATGCGATAGTCTCAGTTTCGGAGTGAGCCTCGCACATGGTGAAGAAGGCCAATGTTCTCTGTAGCAGGAAGGATGTTCGTCGACGTTCAATAATTTCTGCAAAGAATGCGCTAGTTCGTTTTCACCCCGCATTTGGGGGATCCTCGACTCCTCTGTCCTTTGCAGGTCCGTATCCACCGGGTTGATCATTTTTCTTGTCCATTTTGCGAGAATTTTCATCGCGCAGAGTTCGAATCGGCAGCAAGGGTGTGTGATGTTTGGTTGGCATATCTGAATGTAGATGGATAAATTTCCCGCTTCCACACGGGCAGATTTGCGCGTGTGAATCACAGGCTGATTCAGTATGAATCACCGGCACACAAAAAAAAGTACTTGTACTTTCGACCAGACCCACTTTTCTATATTCATTCCGGCCCGTTCAAACCGAAATCAAGGTCGGCCTTGCCCGCTGACCTCTTGTTTTTCCGGAAAACGAGGGAGATAGCTGGAATATCCGAAGATATTAAGAATTTCAAGAGCCCTTTGATCGATTATTTTTTTCCCTCCATATTCCAGGGGAACAATCTGTGTTCGGGGGTATTCGGGGTCGCTGATCACGGATATGGAGTCAGAACTCGAATTTTTTCGAATCCAAGATGGCAGTCCTAATATGGCGGACGAGGAGTTTCAAGGACTGAATCAGTTTGGCTTGTAAGACTTTCCTCGGGGGTTTTTAGGCTCGTTGATCACGAATATGGAGCCAGAACTCTGATTCTCCCGAATCCAAGTTGGCAAATCCAAGATGGTGGGTCCAAGATGGCGGATCCAAGATGGCGAACCAAAATGTTGCAAGAAGTGCTCATCCTCGCTCATGAGACTCATTTCAGGGGTTTTGCGGGTCGCTGATCACGATCCAAAGTCGGAATTGCGATTTTCTCAAATCGAAGATGGGAGATCCAAGGTAGCGGACCAGGAGTTTCCAGGAACTGCTTATATTGGCTCGTTAGACTTTTCTCGGGAGTTTTCGGGGTCGTTGATCACAAAAATGGAGTCAGAACTCCAATTGTCCTGAATCTAGGATGGCGAATCCAGAATGGTGGGCTCGAGATGGCGGATCCAAGATGGCAAACCTAAATTCTGCGAAAACTGCTCATTTTTGCTCATAAAACTCATCTCGGGGGTTTTGGGGGTCGCTGATCACGAATCCGAAGTCGGAATTGCAATTTTCTCCAATTGAAGATGGGAGATCCAAGATAGCGGACCAGGCGTTTCCAGGAATTGCTCATTTGGGATCGTCAGACTCTCTTCGGGAGTTTTTGGGGTCGTTGATCACGAATATGGAGTCAGAAGTCCAATTTTCCGGATCCAAGATGGCAAATCCAAGGTGGTGGGTCCAAGATCGTGGATCCAAGATGGCGAATCAAAATTTTGCAAGAACTGCTCATTTTCGCTCATAAGACTCATCTCGGAGGAATCCGGGGTCACTGATCACGGACATTGGGACAGAGTTGTGATTTCCCCAGATCCAAGATGTTGGATCTAAGATGGCGGATCTAGGATGGCGGATCAGAATGTTGCGGGAACTGCCCAGTGGAGCTCAGAAGAATCTTCTCGCGGGTTTTGAGAGTCGCTGATCACGGAGATTGAAACGGAATCCCGATTTTCTCATATCCGAGATGACTACTTAAAAGTGGCGGATCAAGGATGAATCCCCGCAGACGGGATATTCTAGCCCATAACATCCTTTGCAGTGGTTCTAAGATCGATGATCATGAATCCAAAGTGAGGATGGCGACCGGCCACTTTGCTTCCGTTTGAAATGAGCATCATGGCGACTGAACCCTGAGACATCAAGCCCACACCCTAGGAAGGCAACAAACCAGCAAGCTCTCAAATTCGCAAGAGTGCTCTTTCCCTCAAATTGAGCATCCCGGAGACAAAAATTGAGAGTCCTCAGCCCCAAAACCTAGGCAGGCAACTAACCCGCAAGCTCCTTGACCCACAAACCTGCTCTCTTCTCAGTTGTGCGAGCTAACAATGAGAATTAAACCCCAAGCTATTGACCCCAAATCCTGGGAAGGCAACGAATCCGCGAACTTTCGAATCCGCCAACTTGCTCCGTCTCAAGTTGACCATTCTGACGATGGGGATCGAACCACAAGCTATGAAACCCAGATCCCAGAGAAGCAACAGATCAGCTAGCTCTCCAAGTCTTTCAACCACGAGTTGTTAACGCCGATGGTGTACAACAGATATATCTGGCCAAGTCTCTAGGTTGGGGAACTGATGAGTGCCTGTACTCGGGGCACCTCCTCGTGGTGATGGTCGACAACAGATCCGTCTGGCCAAGTCCCTGGATTGACGGCGTTTTTGCCGTCATGGCAGGCACAAATCGGTGTGTTACGATGCAGAACGTTAGGAGCCCAGTATTGACGGCTGGTCAGGGTGAGCAAGCGGGCCCGCAGGCGCCGCCATCGAGCGACCGCAGCTCTACATTGGTGGGTGGCTGGGCCTCTGTAGAGTTGGATGCTCCAAGGAGTAATTTACATACATATGATAGAAGTCATCACTTATTCTGTTCCATTCGTAGTGGATTCGAAATACACAGAAACTGGAAAATTTTGTCCCCAAAACTCTTGGGTTTCTGAAAATCGCAGTTTCGACTTCGAATTTGGGATCAGCGACCCCCAAATCCCCCGAGATGAGTTTTATGAGCGAAAATGTGCAGTTCTTGCAGGATTTTGGTACGCCATCTGGAATCCGTCATCTTGGATCCGCCATCTTGGACGCACCATCTTAGATTCGCCATCGTGAATCCGGGAAAATTGGAATTCGTACTCCATATTTGTGATGAACGACCCCAAAAATCCCCGAGACAAGTCTCACCAGCCAATATGACCAGTTTCTGGAAACTCCTGGTCCGCCATATTAGATCTGCCATCTTGGATTTGGGGAAGTCATAATTCCGACTTTGGATTCGTGATCAGTGACCGCGAAAACCTCTGAGTACAGATTCCTTGCGTAGAATATGGAGTGAAAAAATTAATGGATCAAAGGGCTCATGCAATATCCAGTATTTTCAGAGTTTTCAGCTACTTCCTTCGTTTGCCGGGGGAACAAGAGGTCGGCAGGCAAGGCCGACCTCAAATTCGGTCCCAGCGGGCCGAAATACATATGGGTGGTTCTGGAGCAAGTGTGACAGGGAAACCTGGTCGCTTTCTCTCCCTCGGCAATTAGTTATAAGTCCTAATGTTCATCAATCATATTAATCCACTGTTACAGGTGCATCGTTTGGCAGCATAGGAGAGAGTAGTACACACGGTAGGTTTGGAAGAGAGAGAGGGATAGAAGATGCGTGCGCGCCACAAGATAGCGGACCAATAGGAAGATAGCTCTCGTTCTCGGGCCGATTGAGCGGGATTAGCAGAGCGGACTGTTTTCGGACCTCGTGCACGACACCTCGTGCGACCGGTGCGGCTTGCCCTCGAGGGCTACCTCGTGTTTCGTGCTCCCCCGGGTGTGCGCAGCTTGCGCTCCAGGTTCCGGAGGCGCCAGCTGCCATCCCACCGACCGCAGCGGACAAGGACCAGCACCAGGGCCCCGGCGTCACGGTGCAGGAGTCTGCCCCGATCCCGAGCGAGCGTCCCGGCGTTTATCGCGAGCGACCGCGCATATGTACATATAAGTGAGTATCGGCTAGAGTCACTCTCTCTCTAATTTTGTGCGCGGCTCTCTCTCGCGGAATCGCGGCACTTGAATGCGTGAACGCCCGGAAGCGTTCTTTGTAATTATCCCTCAACCTGAATGAACATTCCTATCGCTAA
>JAPYYZ010003487.1:0-11554 GCA_030522705.1 Eretmocerus eremicus | reverse complement strand
TCTCTCTCTCAATGTGCCGATTCTCTTCTCGCTCTCTCCTTGCATGAGCGGAGAGAGGAGAGCATTATGTGGGAGGCATCATCCGCATTACCACGTTCCATTTTGGGCGAGCCTTTTACGTACCGCATCTATAATGGCGACGTAAAAGGCTCCCATCAAATAAATTTGAAGATTAACATGGGGCACTTAGCCCGACTTTCCGTATGCATCATAGTATGAGCTATATGTAATAGCGTAAGAATAAATATTAGGTGGTGGGTAGTGCCACGGCATTGTATACGCCGTGTCACCTACAGAGCCTAATGAAAATGATATCATCGTATATTGATCGGTCGATTTCAAGTAGATAGTGCGACGGAATTGTACACGTCAGAGACTGATAGAGATGATATCATCGTATATTAATCGGTTAATTTTGAGTGAACAGTGCCTACGTGCCGAATTTGAGTAAGTGGCTTTGCACAAATTTGGGCTTTTCCGGATGGCGACGAAGGAGTTAGTCACGCAGTTTGATTTCCCTCCCCAAAACTCAGTTTCCCATCAGCGCCTCCACACTCATGGAGAAGCTAGAGATCTTTTGCTATAAATTTGGCCTCTCCGGGCTTCTTCTCGTTCTTCTCTCCCGGACCCCAGTAACAGCAGCAGTCTTTGAACTCCTCCGTCTCAGCCTCGGAACAGCACCAGTGCGTTTTCTGGCAGACCTGTAGTGTACGTCCAAATAAAGGTATCGTAAGTTTAATATTCGTTTGATTTCTATTATTTCCCTTCGCGACATACTATTAAACTAAGCAGGACACATTTTAATATACAAGAAAATGCGTGATGAGATATAGTTATTTAGGGAACTCTTCTCCTGGGATTAGCCCGGGATAAGGGTGGCAACCCATAACGGACTGGGGCACAGCGCCCGTTTAGTTCGTATGGGCAATGCACAGCCAGAGGTAGGGAGTGTTAGTAAGTAAGCCAACAATACTCTGCCACTCACTTAGACATTCTTTTTTTTTTTCAAAGGACAAAACGAACCCAGACTTATTGGACGCAAGTCCAGACTCTCAAAATAAATCGATGATCCATTCAATAAAAAGAAAAAACGCTGACAAAAGCAAATATAACAATATCATTCTAGCGGAACGTGGCTATCGAGATGCAGCTTCTTTTTTCCCAGAACTTAGGAATTGATGTGACAATGCTAGTATCCTTGCAACAAAGACAACATCAACTCACAACTAAAGATGCTAACGAGACTCGGGAAATAACGAGACAAAAATGGGTTGTAGAAGGTAGAAACGGGCACTTCAGACCAGTGTTCGAATTCTTCGCGGGCACTATCAACATGATGCATGCAGTTCATTTGGATGAGTTCTCTCGTATAGCTTGGGCTATATTAAGCCGGCATCACCCACCCTTGTTAATGGAAGATGCTACTGCTGAGGTAACTCGTGAAGTTCTCCGAAGAGCTCATATTCCGATTGCAGTCTGAGCTACTGTTGAAGCAGAGAATCTTCGACGGAAAAATGGTCAGTGGCGACGTCTGCACCAGAGAGATTCCCCAGATTTTCCCGTCTTCGATCTAGATTATCTCCGAGATCTAACAGTTGGAATCCACCAAGTTCCCTCATCTCGTTCCTGGATTCAAGATAAGATCATCCAGGATAATGATGAAGAATTTCAGGGAAACGAGCATATCGAAGAAGCAGGCTCCATTCGGACCAGAGTTCACTCGAGTTTCAGAAATGCAGTCCGTTATCAGACATTCATTCGGTACAGAAGTATCGATGAAGATGTGGCTGCTAGAAATGATGATCCTATAGCCGGGTATTATTGCGACTGTCAATCAGGAGCTAGAACTCTGGGATGCTGCGCACACATTGCTAGTGTGATTTGGTTCTTAGGATTGCTCGCCATCAGGAGAATATCAGGTATCCTGATGACTCTCTCTTGCTACTTTGGAAGCTGAAAACAGAGTAGCTGGAGAAGTCATGGGTGATTTGAACGCCGATATCGATATTATTGACGCTTGAGTAAGGACGATAAGATTCTAACAGGCATTCAAAATATGTATCACTATGTTTCCTCCCAAGCATGTACTTATGGCTGTGCGTATTTTCCTTGCTGTATATATGTGAATCGCTGCGCAATCTATGATGAACTGAACTTTTTCCTCACTTGCAACATACAAATGGCAATATATTCTGTGTACTCCCCATTCAACGTGTGATAAATTGATTTATGAGGAGTTTCAAAGACTATTAGTCGTTCGACTGATGGATTTTCTGTGGGTCTCAACCCACATTACAGCGAGTTTGAATGACGAGTGTTGAGGTGCCCATCATTCAAGATTCACGAATCCGATATTGCGGAGACATTCGCAAGCTTAGCATATTGTTGGTTTGTTGATGAATTCTACGTGCACTATATTCCCTATGATTTCAAGTCCTAATCAGTTCAAAGATTAACCACATGTATTTCAGAAGACTACTATTGTGAGATCAATAGGCAGGCTCCTTTTCCTCCAATCATCGCTAAGAAATACTTGTATAATGCTTGTATCTCTGTTGAGTGAGGATCGTTGGATGATTTTGAATTCGCAATCGTTCGTGGGTCACAAAAATCAATTGGTAGAGTATTCTCATAGCTTCAGAGTATTATTAGTTATAATATGCGATTCCATCTCTCTTACCCACTCAATCACACAGAAAACTCTCCTTATTCACCTGAGCGATGAGAAAAACTAGGGCAAATCTGAGAATGAGACCGGGCGCGGGGGCGCGGCCTGATGGGTCGATTGAAAATTGCAGGAAGAGAATGATGGATCAATCGTGGAAATGATTCTCACGTTATAACTGCTTTCTGGCTAATCTCGATCTATTATTTGGCATGGAGCGCATCAATATCCTGGTATTGAATCACAAAATGCACTACCATTGCACGGCTTGTGACGTTGGGAATGGTCTCGTTTGATTGAGAATATCATGATCATACAAATCAATGCACGCGATGGTCAATGATTGTGTTAGACGGCCGTTCAATCTGCAGAGAATCCGTGTCCCCGCTGAATTCCTCGAGCAAATGTGAATTTCCAAGTTAGCGCCGGAACAATTTTCCACGTCGAATGAAGCCGAGATTCTCCAAAAAATATCCTTGCGCTCAACATCATATCCTTCAGGTGACATCAATCAATCATGCAATTTAGTATTATCATTGGAATGCTCGTATTGATTTTCCAAGTAGAGCCACGTTCTCCGCCGGAGAATTCGAACAAAGCGCTTCCGTAACCAACAACCGAAGAATTTTGAGACAAATCAAGCTCTTGCGAATGAATTTTTCGAGAGATGCTGCTGCAAGCATCAAAATCTGCGTGATTCGATATATCTACACCTAAATTTGGTCAAATGCCACCGAGGGCAGAAATCCCCGCTTTTGCTGCGGTGTCCTTTGGGATTTTTCCGCAACTATTTTTTAGAAATTTCCGGAGAACCCTTCTCCGATTCGGGTGTTGAGAGAAGATATTCATCTTGATTTTCGGGTCGAAGGAATTTTTTTCGGCCATGATAGGCCAATATTAGTGATTTAACCAAAAAATACAAAATACTCCAGTTGAGGAAGCTGGTTTTCGTAATTCGCTCATAACTTTGAGACGGTTCGGCCAATTCCAATTCCGAAAGGCGCATTTGGAAGGTAACTGAGAAACCTATCAAAAAATTAGTGTTGGATCCCCTTTGGAGCCTTTCCGGTCGTCCTACGGTGTGAAGTATCGAACAATCAAACATTTGGTCATAACTTCTTTGACATGAAATTGAAAGAAATTTCTCATGACTTATTCTGTTCCCTCTGTTGTGTCCTATCTGTCAGAAAAGTTTGAGATTCAAGACAGGGCTTGTGTCGCCTCCAAAGCTGTTTTAGTACGCCGGCAGGACGTGAACAACTCAAAAATCGTCTTCTTTCCATCGAATCTATATTAGGAAAGCTTAGACGCCTACTCCATCATATTTTCTTGATCATTCTACATTGATCATACTTATTTTGAATACATTCCAGGCATAGAAAAGTATCATATCAGTTGAAAAACTATTTTCGGAGCACTCCTCGTTTTAGAGAAAGAATTTCCCTGCGCATGCGCACAGTTCCACGGATCTAAAAGTATCCTCACTCAATAGTTAGCGTTATTACCCTTGATATGAGTTTCTGTTTGTGTCAATTGCTGGTGACTTGCCTGGCGGTCATGATGAACGCGTTGATGGTCTGGCAAGCAAATTTTTCCTTATTCCACTATGAAAGAAAAGGACTATCACTTCAAGTACTCCCTTGCGAGTATCACGTTGAAGATTCGATCAGGAATATTCTTTTCAGTACTCGGTCACGAGCATCACTTCGAGTACCCGATCACAATTTGTTAGAATAGCGCACTAGCAACCACTCCTCAAACAACTCCAACGGCATGACATCGATGAATAGTTCATCTGTATGAGTCCAGAGAAAATCCCCTAGCGTCCAAAATACTGAGTCATTCCTTCAAAGGCCCGGAATTCCACTATACCGTTCTGATTCGGAGTCGTCTGAGTATCACTATCCCCCGCCATACGGTAATGCGAAGGATTGAGTTCGAGTAATTATACTCGAACTCAATCCTTCGCATTTGTATCAACAAATGTACTCACAGATATTTCTTATTTTCATAAACGTCTGAAAGATCCAAAACATGCGGATGATCTATCAATTTCATGATTGCGATTTCTCTCTCCACCTTATTCAGGACAGATTCAGATAACTTTCCACGATTGATAATCTTGATTGCAACTTTTTTCCCTGAGACACAGTGAATTCCCAGTTTGACGAGACCTACGGAGGATGATAAAATCATTATAGAAACAGGCAATTGACGATTCTCCAGATATCAGGAATTCATGTATCCCGAAACATTGTAGATGGAGGAGAGAGTTAGCTGAAGAGCTATGGTATCTGCAACTCATTGTGAGGTTAGTCCGCGAACCATGGGGTGGGAAAATCAAGGATCTTTTGATCCATTCAACAATAATCTCAGCTTCAAACAGTTCATAACTCATATACAGATCCAATCGCGGGTAGATTCCTCTATCCATCCACGGTTACAATAGTTAGGGAGCGATCGAACCATCATTGACAAGTGGTGTTTGGAGACGTGTGAGGGTTTGAAAAAATCCGAGCAGCCCTTCGCCCGTGCCTCGGCGAATGATTCCCATGTCTTCTCTTCTTTTCTCGGAATGATGTGATCTGGTTGAGCATACTAGTTGGTCAATCTGATCTTGTCCGTTTGGAGAGGTGACTGAGGTGCGGGGCAATTTACCCACTCGAACCGCTCGAACTACCTCAGTTAGCTATCGCAAGCTTTGTGCAGCTCCCGCATCGTCGCGCAAAGTCGCTTTCTCGCACTAATGTCCACCCCGTGGCTTCCCAAAATTGTACACCTGTTCATCTCTCTTTCTTCTACAATGCGTACGCGACTCTCTCTGCGCCTATTCCCTGTGTTCCATATACGGCACGTTCCAGCAGATTCCACTGCATTCTGTTCTTCATCCAAACTTGTGAGTTTTCACACGCTCACCCTCGCACGCTTCCACATTCCTCATTCCTCCTCTTCACTCATCCCGTACTCTATTCCCCCTAGAATGGGTGATGAAAGTCTCGCATTGATTACCTCTCCTCAAGAAGTGGTTCACAGATAATTTCCGAATTTCGGGATCCCAAAACTTTTGTATAAAGTTTAGATACGTCACTGTCTATGAATTATTTGGCTCTCTTTTGGATGCGACCAATATTTCTGAGATGGAAGTCGACCCCTCTAACGATTAATTCTCGTAGGTTGCTGGCCACAGATCTCGTTGGAACTGCAGGAATATATTATATTCTTATCTCGGTATCGAAAGATGATAACCACCAGACTCAAACCCACCAAGTCCCAACATAATGGTTCTCTCCCTCCCTCCAGCCTGGATTCTCGGTATGATTCACCCGTCAGTAAGGGAATAGAATACATGTACTTGACGGAAAATTGTTTGAACTCTCAGGAAATTTGATCCGGTCCGATTATGCTGCGATCTCAAAGGGTGAACTTCATTGTTTTCATCGAAAGACACGTTTTCTTCATCATCAAATCTCATTCAAACAGAAGAGTCACACAAAAGATCGACGCAAACAACTCTCAAAATTGTGAGAATCATGTCATCAGACTCTAAACTCGAGAATCTAGTAAAGCGCATAATCAGAATAGAAAAACTGAGCTTAGAGCAGCACCGGGGAAGATAAATCTTGTTTCCATCCTCATTTTAATTGTTACGACGGTCGTAAGACGAGTGAATGGGTCTAGGGTCAGGCTCTTGGTATTCTGAACTCAATCGAGGTTTGGTTGAGACCCTGTTATTGGTGAGAATGTACTGAATCACTTGCATTTTTTTGATGATTAAGGAGTCGTGAGATCCAAATCGTTGCATATAAGTACGTTATCGAAACTTCTCAAATTAACAGTTACGCCGTTGAAATTAGATTTTTGATGGAGTGAATCCTAATAATAATAAATGGATATGCGCGGGCCAGAGCATTTGCACAAAGAGTAAATAACGAAATCGTCGCAAGCTGCGGGCTCACGGAATCACGTCGATATCTGGTTCGGGCTATCAGCTGATCGACGTATCCAGATGCCGGACATTTATGATAATCTTTGTGCCGAGACAGGAGTCTCAAAAAAAGGATCGCGACGCAATTTGACATTGGATCTTCCTAGAGCAAAACATCTTCCATCATCACGACTGTTCAAAGTATCATGCGATGCGTCGATCATGACTGCGATCTTTTGACGATTGTGCCAAATTACAAAACTATATCACGCTGACATTGGATCATGAATGCTACGACATGAGACGTAACACCTCACTGGTGAGATATCGCATATCGTCTCGATAAGCAGCAGAGAATATTTTTATTCCATTCCGAGTGCCAACTTGTTAAATTTCAATCAAGGAACGAGTATCTTCCTTTTCCTCCTAAAAGTTCCACTAACTAAACTCCAACATATTCACTCGATAGATTTATTCTATGCGTTCCTCACCTTCTGACCGATTCACGCTTATGACTTATGAATATCATCTAATCTAACCCAATTACATCATAATCATAAAAAAGAGAAAGGAATTAATCTGGGAATAGTGATCAACTCTACACTGCCAGGAATCAACGATAATGATGATAGTGATGATGATAATAGTGAATAACCATGAATATCCACTCCGTCTCCGGCTAGAATAGTGTACGCAGGGGGCAAGTGTTAAGCCTTATTTCCGTGGAAGAGATCATTAAGATAGTTTTGTATCATATAGTAGATATCTCAATATCATCTTGTAATGTGTTTTTGAAAAGTGACAGTAGCCTAATCTACTATCGTAACTCAGGAAATGCCTATATCTATCTCTCGAGCATCTCGATATTCCGTGAGAAGTGTTTGTATACTGAGATGAATTAATCTATCGTAATGATGACCTAGTGGACGCTCCGGCTCGTGACGATTTATCTTGGAACAGGTAGTATTCCTTCAATTCAATCAATAGCTAGTGGAGAGATAGTACACGAAGGAGATACATGATTGGATTACCCAATGGGTATGGTCGGTACGGGTGCGATATCTTTTCAAGATAGAAAACTTGGCGGTCTTCATGGTAGAAATGCAGCGTGTATCCTTGGATGATGGTATCGATGATCAATTTGCATCGGCTAATGTGTCAACTGGCTTGTACGACCATGAAATCTCCATATGGGGCTCAAAGATAATTGTATCCTGCTGAGAAGGATGAGCGTGGGATCCTACGAGAGATCCCGCGTGGGACCACCTCGTTTGGTATAGGAACGCGTTAGACGGCATGGAGCCTCGTGGGATCAGCGTGGGACGCAATGATATCGCGTAGGACCTGTGTTATGTCATCCGTGGGACGTCGTGGGATCAGCGTGGGACGCAATGATATAGCGTGGGACCTGTGATATATGACCCGTGGAACCTCGTGGGATCTTGTGGGACCTCGTGGAAACGCGTGAGACGCCATAGAACCTCGTGGGATCAGCGTGGGACACAATGATATAGCGTGGGACCTGTGTTATATCAGCCGTGGGATCTCGTGGGACCTCGTGGGGCGCAATGATATAGCGTGGGACCTGCGTTAAATCATCCGTGAAACCTCGTGGGACCTCCTGGGACGCAATGATATAGCGTGGAACCTGCGTTATATCATTTGTGGGACCTCGTGGGACCTCGTGAGAACGCGTGAGACGGCATGGGACCTCATGGAATCAGCGTGAGACGCAAAGATATAGCGTGGATCCTGCGTGATATTAGTCGTGGGACCTCGTGGGACCTCGTGATACGTCATGGGTCCTCGCGGGATCAGCGTGGGACGCAAGTCCCACGAGGTCCCACGAGGTCCCACTGATGATGAAACACAGGTCCCACGCTATACCACTGCGTCCCACGCTGATCTCATGAGGTCCCACGAGGTCCCATGAGGTCCCACGGCTGATGGAACACAGGTCCCACGCTATACCACTGCATCCCACGTTGATCCTACGAGGTCCCACGCTGATCCCACGAGGTCCCATGGCATTTAACGTGGTTCCGCAAGGTCCCACGAGGTCCCACGAGGTCCCACGGGTCATATAATACAAGCCTCACACTATATCATTGCGTCGCGCGCCGATCCTACAAGGTCCCACGAGGTGCACAAGGTCCCACGGCTGATGAAACACAGGTCCCACGCTATACCACTGCATCCCACGTTGATCCTACGAGGTTCCACGCTGATCCCACGAGGTCCCATGGCGTTTCACGCGGTCCCGCGAGGTCCTACGAGGTCCCACGAGGTCCCACGGCTGATATGACACAGGTCCTACGCTATATCATTGCGTCCCACGTTGATCCTACGAGGCCACGATGTCCCACGAGTTCCCACGGCTGATGGAACGCAGGTCCCACGCTATACCACTGCGTCCCACGCTGATTCCACGAGGTCTCATGGCATCTCACGCGGTCCCGCGGGGTCCCACGGGTCATATAATACAGGTCTCACGCTGTATCATATCGTCTCGCGCTGATCCTCCGAGGTCCCACGAGGTGCACGAGGTGCCACGGCTGATAAAACACAAGTCCAACGCTACACCACTGCATCCCACGCTGATCCTACAAAGTCCACGAGGTCCCACGGCTGATATAACACAGGTCCTACGCTATATTGCGTCCCACGCTGATCCTACAAGGTGCCATAGCGTATCACGAGGTCCCACGAGATCCCACAAGGTCTCAAGAAATCCCCCGGATGATCTTACGCAGGTCCCACGCTATATCATTGCGTCTCACGAGGGCCCACGAGGTCCCATGGCTGATATAACATAGGTCCCACGCTATATTATTGCGTCCCACGTTCATCCCACGAGGTCCCATGGCGTCCCACGCGGTCCCACGAGGTCCAACAAGGTCCCACGGATGACATCACGCAAGTCTCACGCTATATCATCGCGTCTCACGCTGATCCTACAAGGTCCCATGGCGTCTTACGCGGTCCCACGAGGTCCCACGAGGTCCCATGGGTGATATTACATAGTTCCCACGCTTCATCATTGGGTTCGACGCTGATCCTACGAGGTCCCACGAGGTCCCACGAGGTACCACGACTGATAAAACACAGGTCCCGCGCTATACCACTTCGTCCCACGCTAATCCCACGACGGCCCACGAGCTCCCACGACTGATATAACACAGGTCCCACGGTATATCATTCCGTCACTCGCTGATCCTACGAGGTCCCATGGCGTCTCACGCGGTTCCACGAGGTCCCATGCGATCCCGCGGATGATGTAACGCAGGTCCCACGCTTCATCATTGCGTCTCACGCTGATCCTACGAGCCCCCATGGCGTATCACGGGGACCCACAAGGTCTCAAGAGGTCCCCCGGATGATATAACGCAGATTTGACCATATAATTTCTCGTCCCTGATTGACAATAAATGATGAGTAGATTTCTTGATCTTGGAGGACAAAGGCGAGTGAAAAAATTCACTCTTCGTGCATTTTACCATCTACGAAGAGTGAATTTTTTCACTCGCCTTTGTCCTCCAAGATCAAGAAATCTACTCATCATTTATTGATATAACGCAGGTCCCACGCTATATCATTCCACCCCACGCTGATTCGACGAGGTCCCATGGCATCTCACGCGGTCCCACGAAGTCCCATACCATACGAGCAGGTCCCACGCTCATGTTCTCCAGCAGGGTGAAGACTTGATCCTGTCGTTTCCGATTTTGTGATGAGTGGGCAGGATAGAATTAAAAGATAGCTGTGTTCCTATTTCAACGAACTCATGAGTTTGTGGAGTTAGGAACCATGACCTGTTGGCTGACGATACTTGGAGCTGAAGAAAGCAGGCCCGTGAGTGGACAATGTTCGTTTCCTATGGGGTTCACTGTCACAGATGAACGACTCTTCTGGCAATCTATGCTCTGGCTACCTATACCCTGGCTTCTCCATAACACTAAAAACAAATCCATCAAAGGACAGAATGGTAATGAATAATAGTCCAAGCTCCAGGGAACTTTGTGTGAATCCATCGGCCCCCAGCGAGGTGAGTATTGCAATATGAAGTTGGTGAGAATACAAGAATCCAGCAACGGAGGTGGGCATTCTATGTGTGGCAGAAGCTGAGATATGAATTTCTCGAATGAATACACAGACAGGCAGTATAAGTCCGTCGTCCTCCAGTGCCCACCCTATACTCATTTGAGAGCTCATCCAGCGTAGATTGAGATGCTAACAAGGTGGGTACCCTGCACATGGTTAGATTTGGAGACATCAGCATTTTGAGGTCGATTTTCAGCCCGAAAATGACAATTTTCAGGATAATCTGTGTATAACTCGAAAACAACGCGCTGAGTCAAAATTTCACGAGTATACTTTCTTGTTTGTCTTGTTAACACCTACAAAATTTTTCCCCCAAATTTTCTCAAAACGGCACGTTTTTGCGATATAATCGTCCAATAGTCCATTCTTTCGCCAAAAGCGGGCAATTTTGACGATGATCTCTGTATTATACAAAAACAACGCGTTGAATCAAAATTCCACGATAAGTCTTCCGTTTGTCTCGTCAAAGACTACGGAATCAACTCCCTACGCTGTCTCAGAAACGCCTCATATCTGAGATACAAACATCCAAAGGTCGATTTTTTGGGCGGAAATAGACGCATTCGATGATAATCTCTGTATAGCTCGAAAACAAAGCGCTAAATCGAAAGGACGCCGCAGAAAAAGCGGGGATTTCTGCCCTCAGTGGAATTTGACCAAATTTCGGGGGTAGATAGATTGAATCACGCAGATTCTGATGCTTGCAGCAGTATTTCTCGAAAAATTCATTTTCAAGAACTTGATACGTTTTGAAATCGTTCTAATCTTGGTTATGGAAGCGCTTTGTTTACAGTCTCCGGCGGAGAACGCGGCTCTATTTGAAAAATCAATACGAGCATTTCAATGATAATACTGAATTGCCC
>JAPYYZ010003486.1:0-11554 GCA_030522705.1 Eretmocerus eremicus | reverse complement strand
GTAATTAACGCTTCTGCCATTGCGCAGATGAGCTACCATGTGATATAATTATATTTATTAGGTGAGTTCCACTGACCAGTCATTTTTGAGACTTTTGAACATTTTGAAGTATATCTGACCTTTGTTATAAGTTTTGTAGCCCTGAGGGTGACAGTATGAAGGCTGTCGAAACGTCGGCGTCCAGCCAAATAAATATAGTCCGAGATACCCATGTATCATCGTTTCACCACAAATCCCTAGATTATAGTTCCCACCATATTTCAATCAAAGAACAGACACTTCAAATTGAAAAAAAAACCTGATGTATATGCAACCTTAGAAATTGGAGATGTGAGAAGTGCCCGATATTGAAAACAATGTCTTATTTTCACAATTATCAAATGACAGAATATAAGTCCCAATTTGAAACCATCTCACGTCCTCATGCACAGAATTTGGTGTAAAATCGTACCATCAATCAAGAAAGCAAAATGAAAAAAAAAACAGGAACCACCCAGAACTTTTTGTGAAAAATGAGAAACATCGGAAGGTCCACTATTCTTCTCCAGCGCCATATCCATCATTCTGAATGAAAATATTTTAATCCATCAATCAATTTGGAAATAAAACCCCACTCTCCTACTTGAGACATTCACCTTGATCAGGAAGATTTCATTCGCTACAAGTAAATCCTCCTAAGCCATCTTATAATCAGGGAACAATTTCATGTTCCCCAACGATTTCACTTTCAGAATGTAAGTTTAACCTGTAACGTTACAATGTTCATAATCATTTCATACATACCATCCTTCATAACAAATTTACCGGATAAAATTCGTTACTTGGACCGGAGAAAGATGAAGGTGATCGGTTCTTGTACTCACACCACACATTGCACAGTCTTCCTTCACATTTTTTTCCCGCCAAATAGTTCTTAAGTGTGGATTTAGGATTCATTTTGACTCTATGACCTGTCAACTGTCAAACATTTTGTTTATATCACAAATCTGGGATCTGCCCTTGAAAATTTTTCTGCTGCGGAGAAATGTGACGGGTTCTTAAAAATTGTAGGCAACTACTGGAAAATGTGTGGTGTAACTACGAAATCCCAGGAATGGCACACTATCTCCAGTTGTGCTGACAACTTTTATCATATTGCGCATTTCAATAGACAGAAAACTCCGTTCCGTCATACATGAATCTCGATTTCCACCATTTTCTTGCAGATCACCTATGATTTCTATTTCAACCCCACGGTCTATCACCGGACACGCCTCTTTCTCACATTTCATCAAAATGAAATCAAATTTATAGATTCCGTTGGTAACTACGCCAATTGATTCGTTTTCATTTCTTTCATTCTTCCTAACGATCTCATCTTTCAGATGACCTGTCAATTCTCTAAATTCATCGGAGAAACATTGTGAAGTCTTATTCAATACATAATTCAGACTCAATCCAAATCACTTATGGATCCCATTTGTTCCGGTATTTCTCCAAATCTGACATTATCCTGACCTTTCTGGTAATTTATATGAATCTGATTGATACATCAAATGCGGAATATAGCAGATTTCTGCTATCCAATCTGCTTCCAAGAGACTTCTTCAAACTAACCAAGAAATTTGTAAATTCGTAAAAAATTGTTTATAATTGTTTATAATTGTGAGGATATCATTTTTTATAGATATTGAAATGTTAAGTGACTGACGCGTGAGATGGGATGAGAAAGAGAAACATCACATTTCTCGATTGTTTATAACCTTGATGGATAACCTCGACGGATGAGACACGTAATCGAACTGATTGAGAAAATGAAAACTGCAATGTTTATGAAAACAGAGAGAACAAAAATGTTTGTTCACAAGATGACATAAGAAAATCAGCGACATCTCTTGGCAACGTCAGGAATATTCGATTGCCAAAAATTAGAAAACTACAATTGGAGGGTTTATCAAGAGATAATATGATGGAGTGAAATCATTTCGTTTTCATAAACATTGTAGGTATGATTTGAAATCAGCTTGTTCAAAAGTCTGATCCCTTGAGTGGTCAGTAAAGTAAAAGGACGAAGGTTTCCGTTATTTCCTATAAAAAAAATGAGAAGTTCATCTTTATACGAATCGGTTTTAGAAGACTTTAAAGAATCTTGTCATGCGGTATTTCTCGGAATTTATCGACGAAAAAAGTCGGATTTATATGAAATTTTTTGATGATTTAGAAATTGGCTGTACTGAAATTCGATGGGCCGTCAGATGCAACGGAAAAATATCAACACAGAAGTGAAGTAAAAAGATATCGAAAAAATGTAGGTCATTGTAGGTAATTGAGTGGGTGGAGGGACAGTGGAAGAACGGTGGAGTTCGGTGGCAGCACGATGGCCCAGTGGCGCACGGTGGCTCTCTATGGCAGTCGGTGGAATGAGCTAGATTTAATTGGGGGGTTGGCGAGCGAAGCAAGCAGGGGGTACCCCTCCCCCGCTAGTTACGTATATAGGACTGTTTTTCACCTTGTTGAGATCAAACGCAGCAAGTTTTGAGCGAGAATCATGTATCGACATTCTAGATATCCATGATTCTCTGAAGCTCAGGAGCTAACTTTCCTGGATCAGAACGATTGTCCAAAAAACTCCCTACTGGAATTCATCCCATGGGAAATTGTGCGCGCAACATTCCACAGCCGCATCGACTTGTGAGATGAGAACGCTTGTATTTTTCGTCCCAGTTTGAATTTCATTTGGGAACTCCATGAAAATATCTTCAGGATATCTGACTTTAGATTCCCCTCACAAAAACTGAGATTGAGTGAAAATTGTTAAACTTCCTCGCAGGTCGGAATCCAGGAAAGGGACAGTGACAATTGGAATAGTATCCATTCTTTCCTGCCTCTCCGCAAACTCTCTTGAACATTTGAATCGTATCCCGGGTGATTAAAGGTATTCGAGAGAGTTGTGGCGGTATTTCAAAAAGTTTTGTCGAATAGTTGCGGAGTATCGACGAGTTACAAATAACGCTTGAATTATAATCGAGTCAATTCTAGGGCTAGCTATACTCGCGCTGCACTAACACAAACTCGACATATTGTACAAGGCGTATGGGCCGACTCTCGTCAATGTGTGACGCCTGCGCAAAACGACGTGGTAGCGCAGGGAATATTTCGTGTGGTATGCGAGTTCCCGTTCCGTTGATTCGTGCCTAGCCTCAAAATGACTCCGTCATCAAAACCTCTAAGCCCGTGCTAAAATCGGAGTGAGCGTGCGCACGCTGTGCATATGCGTGGGTATTCCTCTGATTACTCTGATGGACATGCATCGACACGTTTTCGGCAGATTACTAATAAACCAACAATAGTCCATGAATTTTAATGGTGATGAGGATTGCTTCGGCCTCTGAGGAACTGTTTCAGATGAGTTCGAGGGCGAGACGAGAACCCAGTGTCGAGATATTGATCGTCAAAGTATGCTAATGTACAACAATTTTTCATGAATAAACAAGAAAAATGAGGGAATAAACAAATAGCGGATTCAGGTGGAGGAGAATGAGGTCTATCCACGTGAATTTCCTTAGATTTTTCTCTAACCCTTCCTAAGCACAGCTCTCACCCAGTCGTTCTTACTGACTTTCGAGAGAAAGAGCGGAGTGTTTGGGAACGTATGAGAACTGCCCAAAAGAATGAGAAATGCTCAATCAGGTAAGTCTAAAGAACTTGCCGCTATGTGCCGCTGGTGACAGGGACCCATCACGTACAAGAATCACCTGGAGTGCGGGGGACTAAGCGTGTCACGCAGATCTATGCGCACACACAGCACACCACGAGACAACCTGTGTACGTGATGGCTCCCCGTTCTCAGCGCCGCGTAGCGGCAGTTTTCCGGACATACTTCATCCAGTAAACTGCACGTACAATTTTGATTCCTTCGATTTTTAGGGGAAAATTGTGAGACATCGGCCAGCAGCCAGCAACTTTGTAATTCTTCATCGGAAAAACCAAAGTATATGTAATTATATTCCAAACGACTTCTCAACGCGCTAGAATCTCACAACTATGCAGATGCTTTCCATTCACTTTCCAAGTACCCAAATGTATTGAATAAAAGATTCTTCGGTAGTTTCCCGCATGGATAAGATGTGATACCATCAAATACTTCGATCGAATGAGCTATCTCTTGGTCATATTACCTAGTGGACAGGGGATTCGCACTGTTCATCACCACGTCTCCAGGAGAGAAAACTGTGCCAGGGAAGATAGATCTAATACTTCTGATAGTCACGATTCTCTCTTGATAGTTTAGGGTCTCTAAATGAGAGATCCACGCACTCGGACCCCTTGTGAACATAAGATGTAATCAATACCTTCATGCGTACACGATTCGGACTGCCGAACAGAGCCAGGTAACAGAATGAGTACGTGCCATCGGACGGGAGAATGAAAGCCATCCTTTTCTAGATTGATCTAAATCCACTCAGGAGATGCAAGTATGCGATGATTCTACGAGAAGGTGTTGGAAGAGCTATGCATCAGCAAAGAGTGTATTTGAATGTCGAATTTTGTGGTGGACACATTTCCAGAATTTAAAATATGGACCCCTTGACTTACAATTCTCGATCCCTCAAAATTGTCTCTAATCCATTCGGATTTTGCAATGAGACAGATTGCAAAGATCAACACATGGGCGTAATTTACTTGATTAATTGAGAGTGCTAGAACATTACAATTGGCTAGGACGAAAGGGAGCTCCTTTTTGCGGACCTTCCTATATGCGAGTGCAACTCTAATCAAACATGAAAGGCGAGCAAAGACGTTCGCAGTGGACCTGTCACGGCTTTCAAGATGCATCGCCGTGGCCGCCACTGCCGCCAACACTCGCAATTCGGCCGGGGGAGTTGCGCATGAAAGGGGAGCTGTTTTCAAGCTCGCTTTATCTTCATTCGATCACGAATTGAAAGATGCAACTTTTAATGGATCTTTTCTGAAATGAGAACTCCGAGACTATACGAGGAGGATTATGATTCTCAGAAAGTGATCACGCAATTATTGCAGTTGAGAACTGAATATCGAACCCATTCTGAAAAATTCCAGGAATATCAGACTACTCTGGAAAATACCCTGGGAAATTCTAGCTTGCTTTCATCGCCTCGTGATTCCATTCAGAATGATTCTTCCGAAATTCTGTATGAATACATCAGTACATCGTAACGGCGAGTTGGACACAGAGATGCTTCCACTTCTAGAGGAGAACAAAGTTCTTATTCTGTCTCAGCGCCCTCAGAGACATAAAGTGAGAGAGGTTACAGCGAGTAAGACGTATCCGGTCACTTTATCATCAACAAAACTCCAAAACTCGATCAATCATCATTTTCAGTTTTGTTCGGACAGCGTCAGTGTTTACTGCGGAGACAATTGCGATCTGCCTTGCAGTCATTCGTGCTTTGACTCGAACAGATGATGATTTCATGATATTCAGTGACTCTCTTAGCACCCTAATGTCTCTCAAGAATGTTCGAATAGATCTTAAGGCAAACTCGTATATCCTCAAAATAGAAGAGAAAATGAGAGAGTTCGAAGCTAAATCGAGACTGGATGTAAAATATCATTTTTCCAGATCCCGGTACACCAAGGTATCATAGGCAACGAAATGGCAGATACTCAAAAAAAAGCGAACATGATGACTGCCACATCACGAAAGAGGATCCCATTCTCAGATATTTCGCCAAAATTTCAGCTCGGGCGCGCACCGAAGATGACATTCCACAAGAAGGCTCTAAGAATGGAACCGAATACTTTGAACGATTCTTCGATAATTCAGCGCAGCTTTGGTTTTCAGGTCTGAGACTATCTAGAGGAACAGTGAGTACAATCAATAGATGTCGTTAATTCACATTTACTTACTCCATTACTCTCTAAAAACCTCTTTAGCCCACATCGGTCTCGCTAGAAATCCGGGATGCGACTGTGTTTTTCCCTATGAAGATGATCACGTCCTCTGGCAATGTACTTTATATGGTACACAGAGGATGAAATTCATTCACGATCTAAGGAGTCAGAATTTGTATCTCTCTCTCCACGTCGATCTGTTGAAGAAACTGAGTCCCAAAGCGTGCAAAGCCCTCCTTACGTACTAAAGAGGATGTAATATTAGAATGTAGAACAATCTATAGTTTTGATTGGATATGATTACGTATATCATATGTATTACTTTGGATGTGATCTCAGTTTCAGCAATATAATTTCATAAGAGATCAAACTTGCTTGTATAACTAGGAATAAAAAATACCTACGAAGCGATTTCCTCGGTGACTACTCGCTTGCCTGAAATTCCCGATTCTCTTACCGAATTCTTCACCGTTAGACCACTAGGTTGATTGTCTTTTCGCTTGTCTCCGTGTCGCTCCTCAATATTTCACAAATATACTCACTCTACACAAGAAGTCGAGAAGAGTCGCGGTGACCGCAGGATGTGACCTCATAGAATTTTGCATGACGAGGATGGCGGGCTCTATATTCATGATGTTATCTCTCTCCGAGTCGAAGAACAGCCAATCGTAAAACAATGCAAGTTTAGCATTACTAGCTGCTACCGGAACAGTGCACGTTGTGAACAACCATCCTATGACAGCCCATCTAGGTATGATATCAGAACAGAGCAATTCATTGGTGGGGTGAATGACACCAACAATGAAGCGTATCAAATCACATCTGAGCGTCTGTGATTCTGGCGTTGCAAGATATTGTCTCTGGAACCATTCTTGATAACGTTTATGGTTACCGAATCGTACTTGACTAGTCAAGAAAACCAGTTTCCTCTCCATATCAGGCGTTAATCTTGACTGAAGAAATCGTCGTGATGTCCTCGTGGAAAGTAATTGAGTGACACCAACAAAACTGGGATGCAGTGATTTTGGATTCGAGAGAATATCGTTCCACAGCGATCCAAATTCCGGTATTCTAGAAACATTTTGCAACAGCCGGATCAAATCTCTGCAAGAAAATATTGAGAGGTAGAAGAGATGTCACGCAACCTTACAGTGATGTATTATATATATTTGGGAGGAGGAAGAGGATGCACATGCTGATGCCCGGAATCCAGAAGATATCTGGGTAGTGCTGCCGTAACTGTAGCACTTCGTGCCCGGCTTAGTGACATACATATGCAAGTGACGAGCTGACTGAGATTCATCTGGAGAGCATCCAATAGAGATCTGATTGACAAGAGAGATTCAGAATCCTGGCATGGATGTGAATAGAATGAATAGAAGAGTATGAACATGGGATATGTAGTTCATCTCTCGTTCAAAACACGATCTCTAGCCTTAAACCATATTCTGCCTCGAAAAGAAAGGTCCATCAATCGTATACTGAGAGATGAATTTCGGGAGGGTTCCCAGAAACAGGAGAAATCGACGGAGAAGATGAGACGGTGGAGGAGAGCTGTGAAAACAGTTATGGTCAGGGAGAACTAGATCTCGAAGGGGTCATTTCTTGGGATGATCGGATGGGAAAAAACTAAAAATACTATCGTATGGAGGGGCATTCAGTTATGGTCATAGTCGACTTTGTTACCAATGCAGAAGTTGCATTTCCGAGATGACAATTCCTGAAGTTCAGAAAAGTGATAATCCAGGCTCCGGGAAGTCAGGGTTTGATTCGTCAATGAAAATTCTATTTGAGTTGTACGCATCAACTAGACGCAAATCTTGAGCCGAGACAGACGGTTTCAGCTATCATTATTTATCCGTCAAATTAGGAGAACTGTCCAAAAACGCTGCTCTCTCACCGTTCCCCCCGGGAAAATCTTGCGAGAATGCTCTTCGTATCGATAAGTATAAATCACTCCTATAATTACACATATAAGTTATTTTTGGGCCCGCTAGCTTGCATAGTCTTTGCTCAATAAGAATTCTTTATCAAAAATGTTCAAATTTTTGTGCTAATTTCCCAAATGTTGGGGCAACTTACATCGATTTTACTTGGGAACCCACGAGCTGGCGAGCTTCAGCTACGATTTTCTGATAGTAACTAAAGGATTTTGGTCTTTTGAATCGTTCCAAATGGACGTTTTCCAGAACATCGTATTTTCAATTTGTATCAACGAATGGAATGACTCTGGCATCATTAGCCTAATCGGAATATGGATGGCGCTATTCGATCAGTCCTATTTTCCTACGAATTTATAAAAGAGAAGTTCATCCCTCGACCGATAGGAGCAGAGTCATGTTTTTTTCCTCGAAAAATCGTATTTCCGCTCATATTCATAGCTGAGGCATCGGATTGCATCCACTGTATATTCGATATTGTCACTACGTGCGCATGTATCAAACTGATGATTCTCTCGGGTTACTTAATAATGGCGGATGTCTAAAGGTAGAGAGAAAGAATGCGGCGTCTCAACGGCTACGGGCTGCGGAAAGGGGGAAGCCGCAAGAAACCGCTCCGAGCCGCGCGCGAAACGCGAATAGCGCGCTTCAAACTTGATCGCGCGTGGAAGAATAGCGATCGCCCCGGAACCGCTGAACCAATTGGGTTCATTCTCTCTCCAATTTGAGGTAGTTTTCGGAAATAATGAGGATGGGCGAGTCAGAAATCGAGAGAAATTAAAACTTCCGGGAATACCATAGGTTGAACCACCTGGCGATGGGGGTTTTATCACGTTCATCACGTGAATTCAATAACGAATGATTGCTTGTATATAAGGAATAATTGAGTAATCAGCTAGATTTGTGCCTGATACTTCTAGAAGTTCTAATTTGTTCGGATCCCTGGCTAGCCCATTCTCATTTTTTTCGGAAGCTATCCAGAATTGAGGGAAGAGTGATCACGATTGGGTCAGCGGTTCCAGAGATATCGCCATGGCTCCACGCGCCACCGAATTTTGAGCGCGCCATCCGCCTTCCAGTTTCTCGCGGCCTCTCCCTCTTTGTGGCCCGCGGCTATAGGGGCGCGGCGCCGCTTTTTTTCCCTCCGCCTTTCCACACTCGCTATTATCAGGTATTCCGAGAGAATCGTCATCTGGATAGATGTATACTCGGTTATCCGTTATTTCCGAAATTTAGCGTAGAGCTCCGGACGTCCCACAGTGGGCAATTTCAGGAATTTTTCCTTTCAAAACTTAATATTTGCAGATTGAGTGGTCCGATCTTGATGATTCAAAAACGGTTCTGGAGCTCAGACTATATGATACTCATGGAAGATCCTAGACATCCGATTCTCCCATGAGGAGTTATGCGAAATGTGGCAACGAAATGGCCGATTTATGCAAGAAGCGCGTATTTTGAGAGTCAAGCTTTGGGAATGTATTAGAAAGCATCTCGAAATATTTTGTAAGATGCTGAGTTCGAATCCGAAGTCAAATTTGTGAAAAGAGTTATTCGAACATTTCTTCGAAACAGTCACAATAAAGAATGAGATGTTGCAGTTGGATAATTTGTCGAAACTAGTTTTGTCTCGGATTCTCAACCAGAAATCATAATGACGACACCATTCTCTTGAACGGATATCTGAAGTATTCTCCCATGAAAGAATCCAAAATACATAATTATTCCCCGTTACTCGCGAGAGTATGCTGGTAACCCTCCAATTGTTAACTTGCCATTGCGAATCATTCAAAATCACTCATCATATCGAAAATCAAGCTCGTGTCAGGGGCCTTCGAGTTATATATAACTCTTGAGCTATATGTGTCAGAGCAGTATGCTAGCTCAGCGGTAACTTTGAGGCCTACAAACCAGAAAGTCATGGGTCCAAATCTCATCGGTCTCGGACTCTTTTTCTCTTTTTGCTTCTTTCAGTCTTAGTTCATCAAAATTCATTGTAATCAATAATGGATTCCCCATTTCGAGAATAATGATAGTATCATACTTATGCTACCTAGTGAAGGAATCGGAACATTCCAGACCATATCTCTCAATTTCACGTTTCAAAACTCGATGTAACGAGATCGACTAACCCGTTACCGATTATTTATGAACGATATCGAGGCAAAAGGTGAGCGGATTTAGTGAGAAATTGAGGGCATGTGATTCCATCGCCTTATGATATTGAGAAGATCGGTAGAAAATGAAATTTTATTGCAAGAAGTGCGCTTCCCGAGCCTCAAAAGATGAGGGAGTGTTGGGAAATTACTCGATATTTCTTCTCACAGTTCTTGAAGGGTGCTAATTTTGAATCTGGAAACATATTCCACAGAAAGAGTGATGGAACGAGAGCTTTGATTATGCTCGAGGCAATGTTTCACTTCTGCAGATGAGCGAATGGTCAAAGCTATCTTCGATTCGGATTCCTTCGCACACCATCACATCAAAGTCCCCACATCATATTTCCTAACGAATTCAGAGTGATTCTCCCGTGAAAAACCGATCGATCTTGCCATTACCGGTCGAGATGTTGGACGAGTCCAGCTCTCCGCAAGGGTTCAGGAGTAGCACTCTTGGGTTTTTTCCTTGAGCGCCTAATTCTCCTCGATTCGAAAATCTCCAATGGCGGCAGTGTAACACTCTCTGTCGTAGTGGATGAAGTTTCACTCGGAGCGGGTCTCTTTGAAACTTGTTGTGATTGAGAATTACTGGGCCTCAAAAATTGATGATCCTTTGACTCACAATCCTCTGTCTTCTCTTCCTGAGTTTGAGTTTGGGCAGGATCGAAAGATCACGCGTTGGTCACAGATTCATTATTTTGTTTCTCGGTCTGCGAATTTGATAACGTTGACGGCTCAATGTTTTTGCAGTGTCGGGCGATGTGCCCTTCCTCTCTACATAGGTAGCATGTTAATTTATCAGCTGATGAAGAGATCCAAACACTGGCATTGTTGTACGTGATGAGCATGTTTCCCGATAGCTGGTCAATGTCATCAGGTTTGACATAGATCGAACGGCGAAAACTGCAAATATGACTGCAACCAGGGACAGAAATTTCGGCTCGAATTTGAATTATTCGAGACACACGCTTGATGCCGATTTTGCGAAGTTCGTCGAGAAGAACAGAATCTGGAATCCGTGATTGGACATTAGATATAGTAATCCGCTTTGCCTTCGACAAAAGAGGACAAATGAGTACCCGCCTAAAAACGGGCGCCGCCGTGGCGGCCACCGTGGCGCACGCCGTGGCGGCCACCGTGGCGCACGCCGGGGCGCCCGCTGTGGCGCCCGTCGCGGCGCTCGCTATGGCGGCCACCGAGGCGGCCATATATTTTGTTCGAAAATCTCTCCCGCCGTGGCGGCCGCCGTCAGGAAAAAGTTTTTGTATAAAAAAATGCGCCTCATCAATTTTGCGATTGATGCGGCGTGAAAAGTACCTTACATGCATTAGACGATAATAGAGGAGGCATAGCCGGTTGAGAAAACTCCCCAGGGGAAGTACTTACCGGTGCCGCCAAGTTGGCGCCTCATCGCTCTCTCCAGGTGCGGGTCCCTCTGCGATGTTGCTCCTCGACGTGAACGCTGCTTTAGGTCCGAGTCCGCTCCATCTCGCCACCGCGTCACTTCGCCGTCGCTCCTCAGAGATGCACACAATCGAGTGCTTACTCCATCGTGCGGGATAGCACATCTTCCTCGCGCGCCCCGACTCCAAAGCGTCGCGTCCC
>JAPYYZ010003485.1:0-12279 GCA_030522705.1 Eretmocerus eremicus | reverse complement strand
TTAGCATTAATTTGTCCATCGCTATGACAATGAGAGGTTGATGTGGCAGTATTCCCCATCCATTTGTGAACAATTAATGTACTGGTGAAAGGCATCGGGTGCAGGGCATTCCAGTTGTCGTAGGGTCACTGAACCTCATGAAATTTGTACCTTTGCTGAGTCACCTCGATCAGCGATCGGATGGTAATTTTAATCATTTCAATTTCCATGATTTGGAGTCATGGTCTAATTATTTCAACTTCTAATCGTCAAATTGTCCCTGTGTTGGAATTTCAATCCAAAGACGTATTTTCAAAACCTGAAGAGGGTGCTTATCGTCAAGAAAGAAGCAATCTTCGCTACTAATTGCCGATCACAGTTATCACAGACGCACGATGATCAAATTTCTTCATATATATATCGAGAATGATACACTATGACAAATATAGTAGCATTGACGTGTGCACAGACCCAAATTAGATATAAACGATGATTCGTCAAACAAACAACAATTTTATGATTTGGTATTTGGAATATAGATTAATAGAAGGGGATAGTCACTTTTCACATTCAAAGACATTATTGAGGTTTTACTTTGTACGTTACAGATGTTCATGTGGAAAGGAGTTACTGAAGAGATGGTTCCTGTGAAACTAGTAGACTGTGATAATGATTGTCTGTTGGAAGATTTTCTGATCAGAGTTGAGAAGTATCTCCCCAGTGACAAGGATAAAAAATGTTGAAAATCTTTTTATATTCTAGTATTGCCTAGTAGTTCAAGAATCCAGAGTATCTCCATCAAATGGACACTCTGTTCCAAGATACAGCTATAAACATTAGCATTGGCCATATAGTCTCGTGTTAAATAGTCGTATCTATAGATATACGATCAATGCTAATGTCTACAGCTATATCTCGGACCAGAAGGTCGATTCGATGGAGATCTGGAATTTATCATATTCTGGGTAGTACGAGTCTGTAAGAAAATTTTGGTGGAGATTGGTGTTCTGAAGACCTGACCCTCCCCTTGTGTGGGCTGACAGTATTTTGTCTAGATTGGAGGCATCCGCGGAGGAATCAAGACGATATTTCAAAGAACGACGAGATGAATGTGAATAAAGGTGTGATATGTTCTTAAAATGTTAGTTGATCGAAAATGCGTAAAAGAAATCATGTATTTATACGAATCTTGACTACCTTAAATAAAAAAAAAATCCCCAGCTCGCTCGTTCGTCTTTTCATTTGGATCCAGTTTGATCATACTGAAGAGATTTAATTTCATCCTGTTAGCTACACTCGACTTATGCGATAATATTACTCTGAACAAATATACATCAAAGATGGAACGGAATGAGGCAGTACCCAGTGTCATTGATCCAATTTTGATCTACTGCTTGCGAGATTTAGGGATGATCACCTAAATGTAAATTAACTGGAATGACCGAGGAGTATTGATTATCCAGTATCTGCTCCACGTTACTGCAGTCAGCTACATACACACATCATTCTTACAAGCGAAGCACGAACTTTGCGGGTCATGTACCTGGCCACAACTTCAGTAAACATCTTATTTTGATGAGAAATGAAGATATGGACGGCTTCAAACCAAAACGGAGTAAAAGCCATTTCAATTTTTGAAGGATTGAGTTGGTTTTCGATAGAATGATGAGTTTAGTGATAACGTAATCTTTTGGCACGTCATATAAGAGCTATCTAACTACACGTTATCGCAGTAGTTTAACCGTTACCGTCATCTTTGGATTGAAATAATCTACAAGCAACCAATACTATTTTCTAAAAGTTCAAAGTGCGTCCGCCCGTTTTGGTTTGGAGCCGTCCTTATGTCTAATAAGTTATTCAAATAGGTCATCTGTTCCGAGATATAGCTGAACATTAGCATTGCCCATCTAGGCCCGTGTTAAAAATACATGAATATAAATATACAAGCGATGCCGATGTTCATAAACCCGGAACGCTGAGCCTATTCGACACTTTGGGATATATCCAATGCTCATCAAACCAAAATGATTTCCGAAGTTTCGGCTAAATCTATGATCCGCTAGATTAATAATTTCCTGTCTAGATAATTCCGTGGAAAATCAACAGTATATACGTTTGCTTTAGAATCGAAATGTTACTCGGTCAGGTGCTTATGCGGAGTAACTTGTATGCACAGAAAACAAGCATAAAATATGAGATGAAATAAGTACCATGCTTGAAAATTCCCTCTGAGATTTCGATTTCTAATACTTCCAACTTGTTGTCTGATACCTGGGGCATTCGCCCGACGAAATTACGCAGTGTAATAAATCACAACTAGAATGTATTCCATCGAAACCAGGCAACTCTATGTTAGAATAAGAAAAGAATCGATATAATTCATATAGATTTTGGTTTTTCTTTCTCTTTTCATTGTGAGACAGAAGAAAATAGTACTGAGTTAAGATCCAAAATCCTATTTCGAACGGGATTTCTGAACGCTGTTTTGAAGCTTCAAAGTCATTCAAAGTGATTAGATTCTGACTCAAAGGGTACTGTAGAGCAGCTGTAACACTGTCTTTCAGAACTCTATCTCGACTATGTTCAAGACTGAGACACTGGGATCTAGATTTGCCAGTTTTTTCCGTGATTTGAAGTTGATATTTCCCTCATTTCTCCCTTTAGATCCAGAGTTAGCTGCTCATAATAGAGGAATTATCTGCTAGAATCATAGTATTCATAGTAGAAAAAATAACTTTATTACATGGTTGGCTATGTACCAAAGTGATGATGATTTAGACGGTCCTGTACAAAGACACCTTGTTATTAGCTTCCTCGTTTACAGGGTAGCGTTGCTATCACAGCTATTCACATAGTTTCGAAAAATTTCTATATCAATCCTCCAATTCATCACGAGTCATATTGGCCACATAACTGATTCACATGAATTTTGCTTAGAGCAATTTAGAATTGAACTTCATCCACTCACATGTTTCTCATTTTTCTGATCTAATCAACCAGGCACAGATTCCTCCGACTTACGAATAATCGAGTGAGCTCAATAACCCTATTTCAGAGTCGATATAAGTCAAGTCATCAAGTTGGATCTTGGCTGTATATCTCATTTTTAAAAAAATATAGTCTATCTATGATGTACAAACGATTTCTTATCGAATAAACTCCAATATATACTCATTAGACTATGTCCTTCGTATCAAATTTTCTGGAGGAAAGGAAACTGCATCTCTCAATGGCATTATTGAACGAAGCTATTCAATAGGATTGTTTGCAAACTCAGCACTCATTGTCAGTTCTAAACTGAGCATGTGATGAGGGTCCTCAACATTTTGGTCCCTTTTCGCGTTCAAAGTCATCGACTCTTTGTAGCGCAATCTCGTACGTGCGTTTGTCAACGACTTTTCTGTTGAAACAAGTGGTAAAACACGTGTCTCCCTTGCCAAAATTCTCTCCGTCTTCTAGCGTTTCCGGCATAGGCTGATCCATGGTTTCGGGTAAATAGAGGGCCAAAAATCCAGCCAAGAGAGCAATGAAACCAAAAACCGTTGGTGGAACCTTGGGATTGAACGAGTCCAAGAGCATGATGAGTGGGGTTAGGGCGCCGCTGAAACGGGCGCACATTGAACCGATTCCCAATGCCGTGTTCCTCAGTACAGTCGGGAACAACTCGGCCGTGTAGTTATAGATTATGGCAAAAGAGCCAGCAAGGCAAGCTTTACCAAACAGGACTATGGCAACAGTTGTAGTCTGTCCGCCTGATATGTTTTTGGGTATAAATGTTGCTGTTATGCAACATACACCCCCAATCAACATCAGGGTGCTAATGAGACTCCTCCTACCGGTGCGGTCCAGAACAAAAATGACGAAGATGTACGAGGGTATCTCAACGAATCCGCTGAAGAACAACATCAGGTGAGGATTGCCAATCAAGTTGCCCGTATTCAGCGCTAGGCCGTAATATGCTATGGAGTTAGCGAACCAGTTCAGGCAGACGTTCAGAGTCTTATTCCTCAAATTCGGCGTCTTCAGGAGATCCGTAGCACTGTAATTGTTGTCTATTTCTTCCACCACGTGGACTTTGTTCTTTGATAAGTATTTCTGGGTGTCCAAAATGACCTGACTGCCATTCATTTTGAGAGCTCTCTGAACTATGTCCAGAGCCTCGGAGACTCGACCCTGAGCCCAGAGCCATCTAGGCGACTCGTCCATGATCCACCAGTGACCCAAGAGGGCAGCACCGTGCAGTCCATAGACTATTTGGAGCCAGAATCTGTCCTTGACGACGGAACCCCACACAGCGACCAGCATGAAACCAACAGCAAAGGCCAACTGGAACAAGAGTCCACAAACTGTCCTTTTTGAGGCCCCGACTAACTCCATTGTCAACACGAAGCCTGTTATATAGGCACCTGCTGATCCAAAAATTCCATAAAGAAATCTGATAGCTAGGAACGTGTAGTACTCCGTGACCATGGCAACCGAGATGCCACAGATGACCTGTCCTACAGCCGATATATAAAAGATGATCTTGCGACCATACTTGTCAGCCATGCTGCCTAAAACCATGGCACCAGCAAAAACACCAAACATGTAAGATGACTGAGCCACCGCGCGCATCCACCGGCGAGAGCAGACGAAATCCCACTCCATTCCTCGGGATGATTGGAAGTACGTGGTGTCGTAGGTCCATGAGGTACACTCGTACGTCACGTTGTCCACGTCCATGTAATGACAGCTGTCCGACAAAGCATAAGGAAGTGGAGATGAGCTGTTGGTGTAGGTTGATTCGTTGTAGTCTAATCGATCAGTCGGTAAGATGCATTGGTGATCTGGCACGGCAGCGACCGTCATGAGGGTGAGCATGTGGAGACCCGCCGTCAATCCAGCAATGACATGGAGAGAAAACTGCCAGGCTTGGTACCGGCCAAACTCGCCAAGGTGGGCCATGACTTCCTCGAGGTCATTGTCGACGTTGGCCATTTTGGTATCGTTTCTGTTATCTGCTGTGTGACTCCGCTATTCGCCTCGCCTTTTCACGGGAATATCTAACATTGGTTACGTTATCTGGAAATAGAGAAGAAAAGTTCATATTAATTTAAATATTCGTTGCAGAATTGGATGTGATGCCCAAAGTTTTGTGAGCTCGTCAACGGCTTCATTCATGTTGGTGAAAATCATTCTTAGGAACGTGTATTTATGCAAGAAAGAATTCAGCCAGAGACACATTTATTTTTTATCGTTAGGGCCTCACGATATGTTACCATCTTTGTAGATTATATCTATATAAACTGAATTAATGAGGAGTTACATAATTTTTGTTAGCTCTGCAAAGCGATAAATTTGGCTTCGGTATCGCCAATTTATCGTGAAAGTTGGGTAATTTTAAGGTCTGTAAATGACTTATCACATTCATTGGAAAATGCACAATAAGTTACTTTGGAGTACAAAATAATGGATGGATGATGGGTCCTAGTGATAGCAATTGTATTTCATTATGAATTCAGGTATAGAATATGAATTTTCTATCAGTCCCATCATTACTATAATACTATGAATGATCAAGGTACCATGAAGACTGTGGAGCCCTGTACTTGATGTATCTATGTAGTTCTCAGGAAAGTGGTACCACTCTCCTACTCATTAGTTTTGATCATTCGTCAATTCTATGACCTAGATTATGAATCTACAGTGTGGATTAAATTGACAATATTACGACGATATGTTATACCATATGACTTGGCATAGTAACAATGTTCTTATAGCTGTCTATGTCAATAACCAACACCGAAAAATTCATAACAATGATTGGCCTCATCCATGATCAATGAGAATGTTTTGTCGAGACACCTAGAATAAACTCGTACTCAAATAACGACCCATAAACAGTTTTATCTCCCTACTACTCTAAGTAGCAGTAGACTCAGCTAATACTCCTGATCCGATCTGTGATAAAAATATGTGACGACTCTGTCTACTCGCGACGTTGTGTGAAAACTTAGGTGGACACGATCGTAAAGGCGAGGGGCGGAATTTAAATTGTACCGTCTTCAGCCCATAATGAGACTCATAGCTGTGATATCCAAGATGGAGTAGAAGACAATCTAAGGCGTGGGTGATGTTTCCTTCAAGGGAACGAAGAAATCTGGGCACACCATGATACGGGGCATTCCGTGAATTTCTCTCTTGGTATTGGGAGATGACATTGATCGACCCGCTTCTCTGGTGAAAGGGCCGAACCACTTTCGGCCACGGTGATCTAACACGCGTTTGATACTGGCAGTGCCGCAGTTGTGAAGTTTAGAACACTTTTCTCCCACTATACTTTAACAGGGTACATCAACTACCAATTGAATTGGTGCTTTTTTGGATCTATTTCGATCATATGAAATATTCAGTTCCTACATGCATGTTGATCAAAAATTCCTGGACAAATCGTGGAATCGAGATAGACATCACTGATTCCAAATCAAAGAAAAAATATTTGAATCGGAGGGTATTGGAAAATCCATAGATCAAAACAAGAAACTCACAGATCAGAAAGACAGGATCTTCTTGTAGATTTCAATCTGCTGATTTCCAAGCGTCTTATCTTGCGCAGACTTCCCCTGATTGTCGTTAGGCCAATGTCACTGCAAACGTGTGCATGGAACCTTGCGTGCTGCTATGTGACCCATTTTGGTGACGACATCTCTACCTCTTGGTCGTGATAAGAGGATTATTGCTCCCGCCATACAATCACCCTTGCCTGTGAACGAGAAAAATTTCACACTCTATCAAATTGAGCAGTATGAGAAACATTTCGGGTTATTCTAAAAATCGATTGATCGGTTCCAAGTCATGAAGAAGTCTTCGATTCCTCTTTGTCTACAAATATTCATGAAGCGATTTGAGCTTTTGGCCGCTATTTGTAAAGTAAAGTGACCTTGAGGTAACAAATTAACGCTCGTCGCTAAAAAGTCCATGGTCTTTTCATCAATACTCATCCACGAACAAAATAATGGAAATATCGTTACCCCACAGTCCAAATTGATGAATGAATTTCTTTTGCCTTGAATGCAAAAAGTAACAAGAATTTTATGGAGAAACCTCCAAGCGATCATATAAAAGTTGCAAATATTGCAATCTAATCGCGTTGAGATAAGTCACACCTTCTCACAGTTTACGTTCTTCAGATATATGGTTGATAAATTATGTTATGTAAGCTGTTTATCCAGTATATGGATGCATTGATCTGCATATGCATAATTTTAGGGAGTATGATGAGGGAAACGATGTCTCGTATGAAAAAGGAGGATTTTTCTGCAAGAAATCATCCTACTAATCTCCCCAAGAAAAAAGTAGAGTATTTCAACTTTGATGAAAGCAGTCAATTCTTGAGTAACATTGTGCCATATCATTTCGGGGGTAGGAAGGCCGATAAAGCTCTCCTTGTGATAATTTTTATTCTGTTAAGATCGTCAATTTATGAAAATAAGACATCAAGTTAACATAATCTGTCGGGTTTATATCAGGAAACGGCAGAGATGGCCAGGAGAGTCCCTCGTAAGCGGGACGATTTATATTTCAAGGTCAACCAGATTTGTTGCAAGTTGAATTCCTTACTCATCAGACTCCCGGCGGAATTTTGGAGACATTGGGTATTGACGCGTTCGCTGCGGTGACCCATCGTTGGGGCCCACGGTTCAATTTTGTCTAGCTCATATCAGCTCTTATCGTCTGGGAAACTTGAATAACAGATAAAAAAAGTCCATCACCGTACCGTCAATTTTGTTTCAGTGGGACTGTCTATTCCACGTCCTCTTGAAAAAATGAGTAAACGGTTTCTCAGTGATTGTGTTGAATGAATGCAGCTACACATCGTGTCAGAGAAGGTGATCCATCATCGACTTGGATCTTTTGTATATTACATTCTTTTTTACTCTAGTCAGAAAGGCCAATTTCCGTGAGCACCGGAGAGGATAGATTTGAGGCAAGTAACTCGAATCGATTCTCTTTTGCTGCTCTCAAATCGATAGTCTCTTCCTCCCCCAATTATTTTTCCCAGTACTCCGAGGTGATCCATGCAGTGCACGAATCAAATTTTTCTCCGTCATTGAGTCAATACTTGCGGAACTGTCTGTGGATCATCTTTAGAAGACAGTTCTGAACAAATCCAATCTTGGCATATCACTATCTGGGGTCGTTTCTTCTGGACTTTGTTCCCATAGTAGAAAAATTCTATTTATTAATTCCCCCCGCGCGATGTGAAATCATCAAATGGAGTGTATTATCGTCGAATGCAGGGTCTGTTTCACTAATCATACTCTTCGCGTTGAAAGTGAGTGGGATTGTGGTCCAGTGTCGGACAAAATGCGGATTGCAACTTCGAGGATTAATTCAACTTCCAAATCATTATTACTGTATGGTAGAAGATGTTTTCTAATTGGCAATTCACGCTAGGCTCTTGAAAACATCGGAGCTGAAGCTGACGCAGACCATAATGTCGGACTTGGCGCAAACGCGATACCATCCAATGCATTTCGGTTATCTCCAAGTCAAGACCGAAATTTCTTGAAACACCTCATTGTTGCTCCAAACGTACCTCATGACTTCTGTCCAAAGCACATCCCATTCATCGTTCTTCCCGTACTCCACCAACCCGTACAAATTTTTTGCAAGGCTCAAATCTCGACGGCAAAGCTCGTCGCGAAGCTACACTCGCGTAAAGAGTATACTGGAGCACCTTTGGCCTCGAGCGGCTCGAAACTCGCGCGGCACTGGGCCTCTCATCCGCGTCGCAACTCGCCGCTCGACTTCGATCAGCAGTACTCGTTGGCAAAATGGAGCGCAGATGTGCGCGCGAGTCGCCCGCGAGCCCGATTATAATTGATGCACGTGCGTAGAGCGCGAATCGAGCGTACGTCCGCCGATGTTTAGTTTCGCAAATGCTCGACTTGTGTTTGGCTGCACATGACATGGCAAATTCATCCGCCCACGAACGGAGTCGCTGTAACGAGACAATCGCTCGTTTGCCTGCGGCCGAAACTGGACTAGTGGAGCTGAGAGAGGGCGGACATCGAGGAGACTGGGCGAAATACTGGGACCGAGTGATTGCGAGAGAGGCTGAATTTGTGGTGGATTTGTGGGTGTGCTGTCTTAGTATACGGAGCTGCCATGTTGTGCTGGATGGATACAGTTTGAAGTCTTGTTCGACTATTGATTTTACGATTGGAATATTTTTTCTTCCTACAACCGCAGTTTACTTGTAGATTGCACGCCATTCATCAATGGTGATGTCTAATGTCATTCGTATTCTTGTGCCTGTTATGAGTAATACGGGTCTGCAAGAGTACCTCGAAATCTTACTTACAATTCTCTAAACTTTGAACTGCTAATTTTAATTATTGGTCGACGTCGCCCTATTCTTGGGGAGAGATGCACGAAATCTATAATCAGAATCTAAAATGATCCATGATTAGCCCCATCATCTTTCAAACATGATAAAATTCCCCCAGATTAGATTATGACTCGTATGCTCGCCAAATGAAGACACGTCTTCTGGATCATCTGTACGTAGCAATTCTGTATAATGATGATACATCCTATTTATCGAGGTGGGAAAAGCGTATGTACTGTTTGGGAGCGTATGTGCATTTGGGAGGTGATCCAGAATCCAAAAGGCTGTTAACTAGTCTCACTGGAACATCACGAACATGCAAGAGGGTAGTGGATATAAAACATCATTCACATCTGCAATTTTATGTATCAAATGTTGAGTTAGGTTACTGGATTATGTGGAGCTAATATCGACCAAAATTTCGGGTGTAAGTGATTGCATGTCGCAACGATGCGTGTTATTTACATAAGTGCAATCAGAGAGTGCAATCAATTTTGAAAAATTAGAATTGAGTTCTTCAATCACCCTTACATTACAATGGATTTTCCCTAAAATTATATGAAGAACCCTCTCAAGGCCTCATTGACATGCACGGATGAGCGATGGAATTTGAGAAGCTGAGATAAGTATATTTTCTTCATCTGGCTGTCCGTATGACATTAGATAGTCTTAATATATGATAGACATAAGAAACTCTTATCACATCACTATTCACACGTTTCTTGGGCCCCCTCTAACTCACTGCATCTCTGACTTGTTTTCACTCTTACTGATAATTTTCTGCATTCGCAGTGGAATATGCTTCTTGGCATCAATGCTCAGTCGATTTGTGAACTTGAAGAAATGATTGGAAGATCAGATAAATTGAGTCTTGAAAAAATCGAATTAATTCAAGCAAACTTTCCACTGCATACTACATCGCAAATGTTATTCAAGGCAATAAATTCACTGTCCAATCTTAACACGTGAAAATTTTAATTTGCTCACAAAAAGCATGTGTATTCGATTCCTTCGGATGGTAAATCTTATGAATTTACATTCCGCAAATGAATCTCAATATTCCGGAGGAGCTCTTCGATAATCTTCGCGTCGTTTTTCTTTTTCTCCACAAGCGAGACAATCTCAACAGCAAGCGAGATGCAGTCAAGCATCTTCGCCGATAAACTGGTCGACCATATTCCCCAGAACTGATGAAAATCAAACTCCTAATATCATCTGCCCTAATCACAAAACCAAAAACTGTCAAGTATCAAGAATGCACGACAATTTCTTACCCACACAATCCTCCAAAATTCAGGAGAGCTTGCAGCATCTGCGAGCAAAGCTTCATCGCAGCCATCGTCAACTCAGCACAACTTCAACGTACTGCAGAAAAATTTTTCAATTTCTAAAAGTCGCAAAAACGCTGCCGCCATTGGTGAAAAGAAATATGCGAACGCGGGTATAACCAAGAATCCACGCGAGAAGAGCCGGCTCGACAACCTCGTGAACTCTCGTTCTCGTGTTTCCGTCGCGAATCGCCGCTGCGAGCATACTAACGTGTCTCGCACGTGCTATTCGCGGCTCGCTTCATCAGCGCCGGTTCTAAATTTTCGCGTTCAAACGTTTTGCGTGCGCAGCCGAATAGTGTTACTTATAACGAGCCGAGCGTCGCCGAGCCGACGATTCAGAGGCTGGAGATAAGTTCTCGACGCGATACTGATGCTGTGATCAAACCCGCGTGACGACTTGGTGCGCGCATCTTCTCAGCTTGGGAGGTGGTTTTTTAGATCGGCTCTGCCGTATGAATGTCAAAATTGATCGGAGGGAAGTATACCAAGTTGGTGGTTCAGTGGTGCGGCTAGAATTGCTGGAATCGATTTCCATGAGACCGAATGTCTCGACGATTTGCAAAGCAAACGACTGTTTCGCAGCGTATCATAAGAAGTCTTTGAAAAAACCCTCGACGTTGTAGCTATAGCTGCTTCGTATCTACAACAAAGCGATATTTCAATGCAATTTATTCATTTCCGACTAAAGACTCGACGGTCCTACACAATCAACGCAGGTGGGTGATATCTTAGAAAAAAAAAAAAATAAATAAATAAACACTTAAGAGCGAACAAGGCGCAAGAGACTATGTTTCAGGATAAATATAAAATAATATCCGAGTAAATAGCGGTAGTATAAAAGTCGTGTTAGGATTGAGCAATTTCTGAGCGATCGATATAGAGCTGCAGGAGATTCGACCATTTTCAAGAGTTTCCTTGCAATGAGTCTCTATTAATTTCCTCTTACCCACTGGAAGAATTATTTGAATCTCACCAAGACTTTTATAGGAATCAATTCCAATTCGGAAAGTGCGCACTTCACTCTTCCGATTTTGTTTTGCTTGCTCAATCCACTCGTACTCCACGAACGATGGAACTGAAAAATGAATATCTTGTGGACCTAACATATTGCAGCGAGTCCCTTACTGATCCGCTATAGCGGAAAGAGTCGGAGGTATGACCGAACCCATCGGGATCCCTGTCTATAAAAAGTCTCCTTGTGAGTTGGAGTAGTCTGTTGTGGCGCGAGGGTTGTGGACTGCAGTACTCCGAGCCGTGCAAGCCTCCTGACCTAAGACCGTGGAGGTCCCGTTGATGCTTGGCCTCGGAGCGGGCGCGACCCTATGGGCCTGCTCGTCCATCATTCGCACGATGTCCGTTGATCGGCTTTTTTGCTTCATCGCAGATTTGCGAATAATGATTTTACTCGGAAAACACACTATCGGTACAAGAACGGGGTTGGGTAGCTCAAGTGGGCTAATGGTACGAATGCCTTCAAGATTCAACTGTGACTCCGTAGTCGAGGTGCGGAACACAGACACCACACACACTTGATTACTCATGGGCGAGGGTCAGTCACTCGTGGGATAAAAACACTTCAATCGCGGCGGGTCCGGA
>JAPYYZ010003484.1:0-11559 GCA_030522705.1 Eretmocerus eremicus | reverse complement strand
ACAGCCTCAGAGTTTACAAACCAAGGAACGAAATGCGTTATCCCCGATCCCGATCAGGTGCGAAATGAGCTCAAACCGTTGAGACTACGAATTACGTTGATGGCGCTTCAAGCCGAGCGCTCAAGTCGTTTTTACAATGATGCTTAGTCTCAAAAGTTTGGGCTCCTTTTGCACCTGATCGGGATTGGAGATAACGCATTTTGTTCCTTGGTTTGTAGACTTTGAGGCTGTCGAGTCACTTTTTCGAACTGAGCCTCTAATTTTCCGCGAAATACTGTCAAAGTTAAGTTTCTGTACGCGGTGGCCGTCGCCTGAACTACTTTGCTCCAACATGCCCTTAACACTAACACATTATATCACCACACACGACGAACGCGTTGCGCGGTCACCATGATTGGGAATTTTCTCGAAACGCGGTTTCAATATCGAGTTGGGAACGTAGAGCCACTCGAGAGCAGAGTCGGATCGAGCTGACGAGCTCTGTCGTCGCCAATCTCGACAACCAGAGCAGATCTCAAGCCCAGCAGCTGAAGGATGCGTACTGTGATACCATAGTCCTCTAACATTGAGAATCACTCACCTCGAGTCAGCGTAACTGCAACTCCAACCCGGCAACACTGTTCGGTAGCGAGAATCAAGAGCGAACTTTGCGTCTCCCAATGAGATATCAATTACATCTCTAGACGGGTCGAGACTGAAAGCTTATCTGGCGGGAGTGTCGATAAAAACGTACGCGAAGAGTCAAAGAGAGAAACTGCGTGTTTCTGAAATTTTTCGAGAGATCCAACTGCATCAGTTTTATTACGGTTAAGCGAACACACCCACCAAATTCCGAGGCAATCCGACAAATAGATGCGGGGATGCCCAAATATCACGAATCACCTGAAAATACACCACCCGCGCGAACACTTGTGGATTGCATATTGATAGATTGTATATAGGTTGTATACTTATGGCATTCAAAAAACTCCACCACATTCTAAACATACAACTACACTTACATTCACAAAATTACACTGACAGGAGCCAAAATGGAAGAGAATAGAATGACAAAGGTCGGAAGTACGTTCAATTTGGCCAAAAATATAGCCAGAATGTTGAAAAAAAGTGTCTCCTAGATTTTCTACTAAACTGTCATTTTTGTAAAATCAGACCCTGAGGACACGTGAATTCCTTGTTCAAAGATGAGATTAGAGAAATGGATGATTTCGCACATGAAGTTTGAACCTAGTACACCCAAAATTGCGATCCGAACTATTGAAACTTTTCGTTCACGAAAAGTTGCATCATCAAATTACGGACCCTAATAATCGCTATTTGCAAGGCAAATTTCAAGAGAACAATGTTTGCGAGCGTTTATCATGGTGAAACCACTACTCAGTTACTCATCTCGATAGTTGATCCAATCATTTGGACAAATAATAATTCGAAATTCACGACACAAGGGATGAAAAGCACTTTTCCTATAGCAAAATTGAACTGGGTACGTTAAGTTCACTTTCTCGAGAACGAATCGAAATTTTCGAGTAGAATTGATTCTACGAGTACATATTGACTTGTCCTTGGAAGCCATCATAGGTAGAGGAGTCCAATTTCAGTAGAAGATTGTTTTCGAAACCAAGAAAAATGTGGAAAATCCCAACATAGGCGATATAGAGTAAAAAGTAGAATCCTGGACTTGTAATCCGAATTGCCAGTCACAAATGCGTATTCGATCATCCTAGATGGTTTATTAGTCTAGTATACCCATTTTCGAATGATAACCAATAACATTTGTACCCAAGAACCAAGAAATTGCAGAAATTAAGGCGGACCAATTCGAAAAATTCTTTTTCGCTCGAAAAAAAAAACAAAATAAAGAGCCTGACCGACTAGAAGTCGGCCAATTTACCGAGTTTCATTATCAAACCTCGTGGATATCTTCCTCGAGAAGTCCACTACGTAATGCAAAAGCGACCAACACGGAAATAAATTCCAGAGATCCGGAAAAACAAGAAATTACCAGAGAAATGCAATTCTATACACGCGAAGACATGTAATTGCCATACGGCCTGTATCTCAGCCAATTTTGATACGATTTGAAGGTTCTGAAGTTTCAATTGAAGGTCTATCTATACACTTCCAGTCACAATATGGAAAATTCTGTGAAAATCTGACAATTTCGGAAAATCATGTGATGAAATTTGGAAATTTTTCGGACCGAGTAAACCCAAAATTCCATTATTATGATTATTACCATTATCACAATTATTGTTATCATCATTATTATTAAATTTTCATCTTTGCAGGGAACTATTTATATAGAATGGATATTTATAGGAAATGGTTTTATATGTAGCAAATACTATGACATCATTGTAAAATATTATAACAAACATTATTAGATTGTTATCGCAAAATTTCCTTGAGTTTCCTCATCTTTCATTTTCTCTTGATATCGTAATGTAATACGTCACTATTATAACGAAAATTACATCTATTGTGGAAGGATGTGGCGTTTTTCAAATTTTCTTAACAACAATTGAAATTGTTCCATCATTCGTCATACGGCAATACCAGGGTGAACTATCTTAATAATATCCAGATCTGTTGAATTATTGTAATTAGCGAATGAAAATACTTAATCAAATGATTATGATCGAGAGAGTTCGCGAGATAAAATGTGAACACTCACGGACATTGACACTCACGCTCATACAAAAAAAAAAGAAACACATGCACACATACTAGCGCGTTCGCCGCTGCGAACGATACCCAAGGCCAGGGCCAAGAATATAGGTCAATCGCATGAGGTGATGCGAGTCTCCGACTACGCACGATATGTCACGTGGAAAATGCGCGCTCTCGCGAGCACCTCCCCCGTGCCATGACGATGCGGGCGACGCCTTGTATGTAGTAAGACGTGGATGATAAACTGCATTGATTTCTTTTCCATAGATAGATACGATCGAAAGGCCCAGCAGCGCTGTGCTGGCGAGTATCAAAGAAGGAATCTCCGATGCGAACGACCCTTACAGCGCGCAAGGCGGCCATGCCTTCTGTACGGCAAGTTGGGCCGTTTCAAACTCACTTTTCTCGCACTCGAATCATCTGCATGATTGCGGGTACAAGACGATGTTCCTCTCATCAAACCAAGTATCTTTTATGATGAACAAAACTGATGAAGGACAAATTGACCCTCACTTCCTTCCCGCAAGCATCAGTTTACTTGAATTTTGAACCTCAATTCTGCGACCCTCCCCGGAGATTTCGTGAAGTTGCCGTCAAGAATTTTCATCCAACACCTCGAATCGACTCGAACTCGACTCGACTCATGAGTTGATTCTTGTATCAACCGTGACTATATATCGACTAAACCTGACTGCTGTAGCAGACAGTATGATGATCCGCGACGATAAACGTGCGCAACACAGCTACCACCAACTCTGTCTCACACTCTCAGCCATATTATTCCTGGGTTATATCTCTATGATAATCTCCCCATTATTGTACAAAGATATGGAAATGCTACCTGTATTGCATGCCTTTGGACCAAAGTGTATCATCAGCCTCTCAATGCTCTCAAAAACTCTCACATGTATTCAGAAGAGAGTTAAGGTGTAATATCGGCAGAAGTGTTATGAAGTTCAACGTGCATTCAAACTTCTACTTTTTTTATGTTCCCTCTGAGTGCTTGGATTGACACGAAAGCGTTTCCCAATCGACCAATTGTGGCATCTCAAGAAATGAGGATCATAAATCCATTCCATCTCAGATACAAGTTTGGATTGTGATGAAAAAGTGATCGTATATAGATACTCATCATAATATATTTTTGATACATCACTTTGATCTAATTGTTCATCTTCATGTGATGTGTACATGCATGCTGGAATTTGAGAGCTGGCTTGAATCTCGGGCCCTAGGAACCTCAAGAGCGCTCATTCCCTTCATTGAGAATGATACGTAGAAGGAGTGACACTTTTTCAAAATCGGCTTCTCAATGTTTTCAAGAACTTTCGAAATCATTCAGAAATTGTGGTGTGTAATTTCAGCGGAAGTGATATACGGGTCAATATGCACTAGAATCTTTGGCTTATGTGAAGTTTCTTCTAAGTGCTCGAGTTGACACAGAAGCATTTCCCAATCTACCACTGTAGGGTCTCACAAAAGTGGAGTGTAAATGCATTATATTTTCTGATATAAATTTATATCATGATCAAAAGGAGTGACAGTGTAGATACTCATCATGTTCCAGCAAGAATTTTTTGATAATTTATCAGTCGGCAATGAGACATAACTTTTCATCACCAGATGCTGTGTGATGGTTCAGTCCTCTAGATAGCAACAATCATCCCTCTTCGTATTGGGATTATTCGCGTACGTTCTCCATACTCTATTTCTATCTAATCGTTCATCTTCTTCATCTTCATGGAATGCTCATATCCATGCTGGAGTTTGAGAGCTTGCTCAGACTCTGAACTCTAGAAATATCAGGAGCGCTAGTTCCCTTCATTGAGAAAGTATGTAGAGCATTTTTACGCTCTTCAGTGTTTTTGTAAACTACACTGGGAAGAATTCTGGCTCTTGGAGTTATTCGTTTGATACTAGATTCAATTTCTCATTCGTGATTGGATATCTCCTCTTTTCATTCAACACTAGAGTGATATGAATGTTTAATTTTAATGATCCAGGTTTTTTATGTTCAAGTCATCAGCATTGAGAAACGGAGAGAGATTATCATGAACCTTTGCGCTCGAATTGCTTTTTCCAGTCTCGTGGTTTTGCTAATAATCAGGTAGGCCGAGTTCTTCCGAAAGTAGTCATCACTATGCAGGAATCAACAATACTCTCTGATCACTCATTATGCACAAAGAATTGAAAATAGATTCAAGGGTTTACGCGTCATTTTGAGTCAATTTCCACTTTCCCAAAACTATTCCAAAATCACGGGCACAGAGATAACGATATTCTGGGCTGGATTTCTTTTTATATAACTGAATCAATCCAGAATTGTGAATCAGCTGCAGCTATCCACAAGAGAAGCTGTTTAGAGATATAAAATATGAAAGAGCTGCTTGGCTCCTCTCCTGTAATTACAATATATTTGCACTATAATCCAAATTACTCCAAGAGCTTCAAACGGGTCGCTTCTAAATTTTACACAATGGTTCGTTCTGCCGATACGCAGGGCAGCTGGAATTGACTCTTTCGAAATATTGTTTTGTCCCATTTTGAATCAATTTATGATGAATGTCGATGGAGTAGAGCTTCTTCTTCTTCTTGAATCAAGAAGATGATCGAAATATATATAATAACATTCATCCATTTTCATGGTATTCATCGTTCAGATTTTAACCAGGAAATATTCTATATATTCATTCGGATGTCACGACTCTCCACAGTTGAAGTTAAACCCCTGTTTCCATAAAAAAATTGATTCTTATGGAATCTTGGCACAGTAACCTCAGATGATCATATCACTATCATCGAAAAAACCCAATTAGAATGAAAGAATAAGGGGGACCGGTTACAAGGAGAAAAGACAACTTTCGATCGAAAATGTCAGAGAAGAGGGAGAGAAAAGAGAAATTGTGAGAGAGATAGACTACGAAAAGTTGTACAAAAGAGCAAGAAGAGAAAGTTAGAATGAGATTCTAGACAATGGGAATGTGAGTAATTCAATTGGGAAATTAGTTGAAGAATTGCAGAACTTAGTAGTTTCAGTAACGATGGATGAGAAAAGAGTCAAATTGGGAAAAAGGAAGCTCTATATCATCAAAGGTCTGATGATCTCATGTGAAAAAAAAATGAATTATGCAGAAAAAAAGAGGGGAAATATTGATAATGAATAATTGAAGTTAGACTTCGAGAAATATTCGAACAGACTGAATGATTTATTATATCATCCTAAGAGTTCATATAAAAAGAGTAAGATTGGAAAAGTGAATGGAAATACTAGAAAATTATGTAACTTTGTCGAGAAGAAAACAAGCAAAGTTGAGGAAGAGTCAGAGGGAATAGACAACGTGAGGAATGAATATGGGCGAGCTGTTAATAATGAGAAAGAGGTCGCTGATATATTTAACGCATTCTTCAGTAACATACGGGAGAAAATTGCTGAAAATATAGAAAGTGACTAAGTGAATGATTCTAAAATGTCTGAAGATATGAGGAATGATGAAGAATTTTTCATTCTTCCCATTAATAGACATAAAGTAAGGGACATTTTCATAGAAATGAGAGATAAACCGCGCGGAGTTGATAATATTGCAAGCTTCCTCTAAAGATTGAAAGACTTCATATGTGAGCCTTCAGCTGATATCATAAATGAATGAATTACAGAAGTGATATAGCCAGAACATTTGAAAACTGCTCAGATAGTCCCTATTTATGGAGTAGGTGACAAAGAATGCGCGACTAATTATAGGCCTATTTCTCTTATCTCAAATATTGCAAAAATTTTTAAACAAATCATTCATAGTAGACTCGTAAGTTTTCTCGAAAAAAAGGCATTCTAGCAGAAATACAGTATGGTTTTAGACATAGAAAAGGAACTGAGGATCCAATAACGAAGAAAACAAATTCATTCATGAGAAATCAGATGAGAGCAGGCTTGCCATTGCCACATTCCTAGACTTAGCCAAGGCATTTGATACAGTTAATTCATGGAATACTGCTCTCTGAGCGAGAACATCATGGTATAAGAGGGAATACATTATACTTGATGAGAAGTTACCTGACAGATCGATCTCAATTTGTGAGAATTGATGGGAAACATAGTGAGAAATTGAAAGTCAAAACTGGAGTACCTCAAGGTACTAAATTGGGGGCACTATTGTATCTGATCTCCATGAATAATCTACTTCATATTTGCAAAAAATATCTAATTTTATATGCTGATGATACAATTGTATATTGTTCGGGGGAAGATTAGAGTAAAACTAATAAGACGATTGAGAATTACTTGTCTGTATCATCAAAATGGCTCAGGTCTAATCATTTCGTATTAAACATGAGCAAGACTGTGTACATGACTTTTTACGATCACAAAGATGAGAGACCTGAAAATCTATTGATTACGATGGATAGGATAACGATTCAGAGAGTGGAAAGTACAAAATAGTTGGAAATCTTCATGGATAGCCCACTGGAATGGGAATTACATATCAATAACGTGATGGAAGAAATAAGATATTTGATCCATGTTTCTGCAAAAATGAAGATCATGTGGCGAAGCGTAATGACTCCGCTCTACTATGACTCATTTAACAGTACAGCGACCTACAGGATCATAGCTTGAAGAGGTGCCTACCAAAATGCCATTTCACGACAGGAGAAACTGCAGAGTGGAATACTCAAGTTGATATGCGGTGAAAGGTATTTGGAAAACAGAGAACCTCTAGAACTGAAGAAGATGTATGATATAAATGTTATTATCCATTACTATCATGATTTCAGATTTGTATGGGTTGCCAATACCAGTATGACAAGGAGCAAACAGATAGAACGACTCAAATAAAATTTAATATGGGAATGGAATCACAAAGTAACGAAGTCATTACTTTTTCCAACCAACTGCCAAATTCGCTCGAAGTAATAGAATGTGAAATTTCCTCCTTGTGAGGGAAGTTTCGTTGGTTTTATGGTTTCATTCACCAATTTTCATTGGTGAAAATTCTGGGCCAATACAAAAAATGTCGGAGGAAACCGGGTGAAAATGACGTGGACGCACTCAGCTCTAGATATTTGAGTTGTCAAAAGTTCCACCCCTGAACCTTAGAACGAAATGCACAGATCCATTCTACATGGCATGGAGAATGATAACCTTCGAAGGTCAGGGAGTGAGAACGAGATCGATCGAAATAAAAAACGGGATCGATCCTACGAGGGGCAGTGTAGATATTTTCTTTGTTTCGAGAGAGTTGCTCACACTTTGAGGAATGCTACGAAAAACTAGGATCGAATTTCCAGAGTAGAATCAGCCCCAGGAGATGAATTTTTGATCTCCGAGTCGCCCGTCCTCTTTAAATTCACGGTGGCACGGGGCGGCTCGGACCTCGCTTGTTCCTCGTGAACAGCAGTCTTGAGATTAATTTCCTCTCCCGTAGAGTCGCATACGCTGCCAAAAAGCCAGGAGTAACCAAGATCAAAAGACCAGTGCAGAATTTTGCCAATAGAATCACTTTTTAAGGTCCAAGTTCTGCGTTCTCGTCACTTTCAGGGTCGGATAGCGCTGCTCAGGTCATAGTTTTTTTTGGACCTTCGCAAATTCGCAATGAAGAATAGAAATTCGTGACATTGGGATATCAATGAACATAACGAAGTATGTTCTGGTATTTCCATCTTATTCCGAGCAATTTCACGGGACAATGAGAGTTAGCGTAGACAAAAAGAAGAAATTAATCTTGAGCCCCAAGTTCCGTGTCATACTCACTGTTACGGTTGGCTGGCACGGCTGAAATCGTTATCTCCTCCTGAATCCGCGTAAACTTATCACACCTAGGGATGGGGAATCCGCAAGAATAACGGGAAATGTTCTTGTGTTCTCTTCGCATTCCGAACGATTTCATGGCAATCTCTACTTTGCGCAAAAATCAAGTGCGACCGGACACAAAGGCTTGTGTTAAATCTTTTCCGGATCCGAAAGACTTGCACAATTTGTCTAGAAAGCAAGAATGGATCAAAATCAACTAATCAGCACAATCAAATCCAAGAAAATTCATCGTCGAGTTGAAACTCCCCGCCCTCCTCACTACCAGGTTTGGCTGGCTTGGCTCAGATCGCTACGTTCTCCTGAATTCAGAGGGATTGCTCATAATGAGGAATGAAAAATCAGTGAACATAACCAAGTACGTCCTGATATTTTTATCCCATTCTGAGTGATTTCACGGGATTGAATGGATTCTGCGAACAAGGGGAGCAATCACACGGAAGGAACTGTTATAGATTTTTCTTACACCGAACGAGTTATACAATCTGCCAAAAGGATTGGGAGCAATCCAGATCGACTGATTAGAGCAGATTCGATCCAAGAGAATCTCCGATCCGAAGATTCGGTTCCAAGGAGATCTCCGATCTCCAAGTTACGTGATCTCCTCACATTCAGGGACGTTTGACGCATCTGGTATTGAACCCGTCTCCTGAACTCGCGTAGAGCCATCGGATTAAGGAATCAGCGATAGCGCATGCGAAAACGCAATCTGAGATCTTGTCCATTGATAAAACTGATTGGAGAGTAAGAGTACACTATATGGCTATCATTCCCGAGTTTTTTTGGGCAGCTTTGGATATGTAGGAGCTCAGAATCGGTGGAAACGCGACTCTCTGCGGGGAATTTTAGGGTATCAGCGAGAATAGCTCCGTTCTCGGATCGTGCCCACTCATGGAACCACCCAAGGAATGTAGCTATGTGAACGAGCAACGATTTCCGTACTTTTTGGAGCAGCTCTGAGTATTCAGGAGTTTAGGATCGATTGTTTTTCGAGGGAATGATCCGGATTTCGAGAAATTTTCGGCGTTTCGCGAGTATGCCCGCAATCTGAGATTTTGTCCACTCATGAAACCAATCAGAGAGCATGAGTACGTCAGATATCCTTCATCTTCGATTATTTTGAGGTACCTCCGAGTATGCAGAAGTTCGAAACCGGGGGTTTATGAGGGAGAAATGCGACTGTTTGCAGGAAATTAGAGGGTTCCAGCAAAAATAACTCCGTTTTCGGATCTTGTCCACTCATGAAACCACCCGGGGAATGTCGCCATATGAAAGAGCTACAATTTCCGTACTCTTCGGAGCAGCTCCGAGTATGCAGGAGTTTGGAATCAATGGTTTTTGGGGGCGAATTGTGCAAATACGAGTGCAAATAAAATTGTGGAGATTGATTTCCATTCAGCGGGAATATCTCCGCTCTCGCACCTTGTCCACTCATGAAACCAATGGGATGGTAGCAAAACATCAGAAATCTACCACTCCCGGGGATTCTCAGGCAGCTCCGAGCATGCGGAGGGTTTGGATAGGACCATATATGACGTATTGAGGCGAATACATGATATTGGGTGAGTATGCCTCTATTTTCGGACCGTGCCCACCTCTGCAGCCGATGAAATGGTATTATTACACTGTTTCCTCATGATTTGCCAGAATTTTGGAACAGTTTTGAGTTTGCTGGAACTTGATCGCGGTATTCAAAGCCTAGGCTTTAAGCTCAACACCTGATTCTTCTAAATACCTACGACATAGATTTACGTCTTTACTTGAAATTATGGGGAAACTCTTTGTCGCCACGAGGCGCTCATAACATGCTTCGGTAGGTTTCATTGGAGTTTCGAACGAATATTGGTAGACATCCACATGAAGGAACCCTTCAATGTCCGGCAAGTGCCCACGGGGCACCACGTAGGGGTGTACTTGTTCATTGATACTGGAATATTATTTTTCGAGTATTCCGCTTCTTCTGCTTGTCTGAGGTATTCTGTAATAATAGGAGAAAGAGTTTTTTGACAATGAATATTTCATCCACCTAGTACATCGTTGCATATTCACGTTCACATGAAAAATGAGGCTAGTTGTTTTGTCATAATTTTTGTTTTCCCATCAAGTTTGAGAGATTTTACAACTTTTGGACAATACGATAGCATGAATAAGGCCAGCAGCTCGTCGTGGAGCCCTGAAGCAGAAGTGAGATTTCTTAGCTCCACCACGAATGCCATTGTTGCAATAGAAATGATATCTTACCAGAGTCGAACAAATATTTGTGCGTGGATACGAAACATAGAATCTCTTCACACCTGGATAATTCCAATTGGTTGACAATTATCGGTGCAATGATTCGCCAAATCGTGACCAAGGAACAGTCAAAATTCGTGTTTTCATTCTTGACAGTCTCTTTTGTCTTCAAGTTTGCAATGTGACTTTTGAACTCATTCTCGAGGTGTAGAGCAGAATTCTTAGGTCAAGACTATTGTGTGAAAAAGTTTGAAATACATAGGCATACGGGGTATATATATATATATATATATTATCAGTGCTAGAGCCAAACTCTCCACGACGCTCACAAAATTGTCAAAGTATTTTTCAGTAATATTGATTGTTCTCCCTTAGAACAGGCGTAATAAGCTCCATACGCTTGGGATACGACAAAATCCAGTTCTTTATGATCTCTATATCTGTGTGAGACGGCTTTTTCCTCGTGTGAGACTTCCGAGTACCAGAAATAGATCTAAAAAGTGTGAATCTATGATGGAAACATGTTCCGATTGAATCGAGAGACGTATTTTACCTGTTCCTGAATCTTTGTCATGATCAAGCTACTCTTCCGTATCTAGTTCAGGATCTGCGCCGACTGAGAAGCCAGCCAATCGATCTCTCCTTCATGCCCTCAAGTAGTTGTGATAAGTATATGGTCGATTCCGTTAAAACTGCACTATGGGCTGTCCAAGGCCGGAAATCATGTAATATGGAAAAATACCCCCACTCTACTACTTTTGCTTTCTCGTAGAGAAAGCATTGTAATCGTGTAGAAAATTTTCCACAAAATTTTTTGTTTTTTCTCAATTTACACCCTCTTATGATTCACCAAT
>JAPYYZ010003483.1:0-13517 GCA_030522705.1 Eretmocerus eremicus | reverse complement strand
CGCAGCCCCACTCGCTTTCTCTTTTCCTTCCCTACTTCTCTTTCTTCATCTTTCCGGAACTATAACCTTCGGGTTGGTGTCCAACGGGGAGGGGTTTTACTCGGTAGGCGTCCGATATCTATAGGATGAATCCGACACTACCCTCTCTTGGGTGTCTATGAAGATTTCCCCTCCCCGGCCCTTCAAACAAAAAGAAAAAAAAAGCTGACTGTTTCCAAGTATCTGATGATACACACTGATGGAACTTTGGTTTGGGGGTCCATATCTCGGGAGAGTTCATTGTTTTGTAACGATTCTTCCACTTTGCGCTGAGCCATGGCTCTCTCGTCGTTAGTGAGATGGCTTAAACAAATAAACCGCATCATTAGCTCACGGGTTTTATTCCACTATTTTTCTTCCAGAAAGCTCTTGTCAACTATTGATCGTCCAATCCTTCCACAATGGATTCGCTTGGTGAAGACATGCGCTTAAGAGATACCCATCCAACTATCTCTTCTTAAGTGCCTGTAGATATGACAGAGAAATCCCTTCCGATTGATGTTGATAGTTACGTTATCGGGTCTGCCAAAGGCAGCACATTTACTTAAGAAACCTCCAGAAAGCTTAAATGTAATGAGATTTATTTTAGCGAATCCCAACAAAAAAAATTTGCGCGCAGATTGGAGTCGTTAGATTTTAACTCGAACGGGGGGGGGGGAGGGGAGGGAAATCTCATTGTTTGATTCTGGTAAAGACGCCACGACCATGCTCATGTATACTGACCGCTATATGCCTTACGATAGATTGAAGGATGAACTATACAAGTATTTACAGCGGTACGTTCTCGCTAAGGATGTTCTTCCTGAAACAAGGCGACAGTTGGTACTTGGACGCAAAAATCGTACCACCCCTGAAAATATATTTAAGTCGGAGATTGGTCTGCGTCCTTCCAAACTAGACCAAGAATAGGAGTCTTTTCCAATTCCGTGCCCCAATTGCGATTGGTTTCGTTCTATATGCGCGATCATGGCATGGAAGATCGCATGCCATCATCAAGCAATCATGAATATTAGATCTTTGGTAAATCAAGGTAAAGGCGAACGAGCAATAGTTCAAATCCATTTCGCTGCGGTGCTACCGTCATCTATTGGTACCGCTTACCTTATGGATCACGGAAAGTGCGGAAACTTCTTCCTCGTCGATCTCAGGTTGTTTATGCCAAAGTCTTCAAGCTTGTCAATGTTGGTAATTTCTACGGACATAGTTCCACTGAGGATCTTGTCAAGATATACTATACCCATGCATATTTCAGTCTCATCCACGAACTCGGGGATCGCAAATTCAATGATAGCTTTTTTATGAAGTTTCGACCAATGATTATCCGCCACTCCCTTTAGAGACTGCAGTCAAAACAGAGGGGCATCGATTTAAGCGTTCAACGAGAAAACTCGATGACCGTTTTCTACGCGTGTATCAGCGCCAGGTTCTTGGGCATATTCGCAGATACAGTCGATCGGCAATCGCTCATCCGCATACCAGTCTCTCGTATTTCTCTTGTTCTCTTTCTCTCGCGAGATCGTCAATCATCCGTGTGCGCGGAGAGCCACAGCATGTTCACCAACGGACTCTAGCATGCTCACGCATCAGGCCTCATTATCGAGTTAAGACCGAGGCAAATTTGCGCTCCCGCCACAAAGGGCTAATATAGATCGGCTGCCGATTTTTCTCCCTCCAACCATTTCCCCCCATCAGCTCCTCAAGATCGCCATCCTTCCTCCAAACTACCCGAGTATAGAAGTTCCGCGCACTTTCCTCAAACTGCCATAGTACCTCTACGAGCACTTATCCGATGTATCCTGGTCTCAAACGATTTTTGCACCCAGAGCCACTGTAGGCCGCATGAGGAGTAATGCTCTTTGGCGCTCTGTAGAATAGCTGTGGCTTCTTGGAGCGCGAAAGCGCCATTGTGCCGCCGAAGCCGAGCGTGAAAACGCCCCGGACGTGGCGGCTAGATATGTCGGAGCAGCTCCCGTGCTGCTACACCTCGGCCCGGAAGCAGCTACGTTTAGTTGTAGGAGGCATACACAAGGAGCCCCCGACGCGCCTGTCAATGTAAAAAGCGCAGCAGCCGCCGACTCTGCGCTAGGGCAACAATGCTACATGTAACTCCCCCTCTATCTTTCGTCTCTTTCTCTCTGTGCATTGCGCTTACGGCATGAGAACACACACGACATTCCGAGGCGGGCGATTCAACTGGCTGATTAGGGCTCGCGGAGGAGCCCTTACGCCGCGAGTTCGTTTCCTGACGCGCACGAGCAATGCGGAACGTTGCCAACTCGCGGCCAAGCAGACCCGGAAACCGACTTAATTAAGAGCCCAGGCGACGAAGCGACGCTCGCGCTGCTACACTTAAACGCGCGCCACTATTAACAGCAACGACCAAGCTCGCGCAAGTAGCTACTTAGACGAGTCCTGCTGCGACGATATGCGCCTGGTCTTCTTTAGCTGTGAGCAATGGTAGCAGCTGTACTTTGCATGCCTGGCCCTTTTTCGCCCGTTACCGAGCACAGAGTTATATTGGATGGACTCTTGAGCTCTGCACTACCGCTATACGTGCAAGCAGCCGTTTCGCGGCTGCTCTGCGCGATAGCCGCGCATATTTGCGTGGATTTACGTATGGGGGAGGAGAAAAAGCGAGATCGGTCGCTTCCTCCTGCGGAGAAGCGGACAACGAGCGTATCGAAGCGGCGCGTAATGACGGGCTTGAAAAAGTCGCGAGCGAGAGGCTCTCAAGTCGCTGGGCACGTGATATTTGAAACTACGGTGAAAGGCATAGGCCTGTGAGGGAGGATCAGAGAGATTAGTTCCGCTTGCTTAATTTACGAGGAGACGCGGATTTTTCTGACTGCCGTTACCGCGAGATTGCTTCAGGTGCAGATCGATCTTCAGCTTCCGCCGCGAATGTTTTCATGAACGGATGAAGCCATTCAGGAGGAGATGAGGACGTTGACGTCGACGAGAGATTACCTCGCAAGTCTACACAGAGTCATATCCGAGGTCATATCTCTTACCAACAGAGTCATCGACTTGGAATGAATTTTGATACTCACTCAATCGATATGATGGTCATGGATAGTTATGACTCGCTGGAGTCTCGAAGAGCTGTGATTTTCTGATCTTAGGAGTCCAACCCCCACCCCCTTTTTGAAACCAGGGTATTGCGTCCTTGGAACCGTCGCTCCGAGATCGCAAATTTATACATTGGTGTAATTTTTTGGGTTAGATATTTTCTCCGTGATAGTAGTACATAGATTTAAGATAATTCGGACGTAGGTTTTGAGATGATCTTCAAAATGATTTGAGGTACGTTTGAAAATATTGGAGTGGACCGAAGTGATAACCACACAGCAGTTCTAGCAATGGAAAAAATTAGATTTTGTCTGAGTTCGAGTGAACTATAGGCTTAAAATGAGGAAACTATGATCCGCCAAAAATTTTGTAGCGAAGTTGGGTACACTCAGCTTGTATCAGCCTATCTCATTACGCACCCTCAAATACATAATAGTACATTGAATAACGAGTGAGGAATAGTTTTCGGTTGCGCACGAGGGCGCGCTGGCAAGATCTTATCTCTCGGCTCCGGTGCACCTGATTGACAGTTATTCCGACCAGAAATACCACCGGTGTCATAGTAGCTTCTGCTGCGCGCCAACTCCGAATGTATATGCCATGGAGAGTCGAGAAAATCACGAGAACGGCGGATATATCAAAAATGACTGAAAGTACAACTCGGTTCAATCAAGGATTTTTGACGAGTCTTATGTGTAAATCTCATTTGCATAAGATATTTCCAATGATCGAGAGTCATTTTGAGCTACCTATAACCCATTCCATATAAATTCGTTCCTCCTCACGCAGCCCAAACGTAAACTTTCATCCGGGGTTCCGGAGTCATTCGGGTCGACCCTTTGCCTCTAGGGAAGAATCAGCTCAGTCCATTCGAAAGTTCGGAGGAAAAGGAAGCGAATGCCGTTTGAATCATTCTGATATCTCAAAAATTCAGCTGAAGTGAAAATTTAGCGGGAAAAGTCGTGGTTTTTGCCCACTGTCCGATGCAGCGCCAGGCTGCTTCACTCCACGTTCCATTCTTCGTTTAGTACCTCACTAAAATCAAGAAATACCTATTTTTTATTCACTATATCGACCTAAAATTTCCTGAACTTTCGATCTAAGCTATGAAAAAGAGCTGAAAAAAAATTTAATCTTGAGATGTAACGTTTTTATTATACGATTGTTGATATTGGAGGTTATGTTGTCCAAGTTCCGCAAAATAGATCCCGCCATCGGGAAGATGAGAGAAATACACTCCGACTATGGCTTTGTTGTTATTCATTTGCTAAGGTTATGAAGCTTGTACAGTTCGCTCAAAAGTAGGTGTTTTGACGCTCGAGGTCGGGGCGCGACGCTTGGAGAGCTGACGTGATTCGCTCCATATATGACTTTTTAACTCTGGACTACATGGGCAATGCTGTAACTCTGATCAGAGAACGTATGAGACTAAACCCTCTGATATCTTCATTTCTCACCGAAACAAGACGATTCTCAGAGTTCTAGTCAGACCCGTGATCTGCAAGGTTGATTCTCTACTTGTTAACATCCACATAGAGTAAAATTCTTAGATATAATTCCAAATTAATGGACCATATCTCAAAATGAATATCAATATCAATTCATATTGATTTCTTTTAGATATTGTCTCGAATCAGAGAAATACCCTTCCTCAACAAATGGAGTTCATCAAAACTTCAACGTGAATCTTGGAGCTGGAACCTTGTCTGGAACAAAAGCTCTCATCTCTTTTTCATAAGAACAATGCTTCTTTACGCGAAATGTTTATACGCGGCACTTCCGTGGCATAAATTAATCGCCTAAGAACCGGAATTCCTGTATTAAAGTGATAATGTGTGGGGCCATCTTATGAGACATAAAATGAAACATTGATTGATCGAGTGAGTTCTCAGGATTCTTACATATTAAAAATTAGTTGATTTTCGTCGTATCCGCATGTGTGACAAATTAGGTAAATAACAAAGACGTGTTTACTCTGATTCCAACAGCCTGAGTATTTATAACACGTATGAAATGATAATATTATGGTAATATTCTCAATGAATGGAATATTTTTAAAATCAAAATGAACACACACAAGAATTTTTTTCTTTCAAATCATTCAAGATTTGTCCAATGAATCCTTATGTAATGAGAGCGATTTTTGGGAAACTTCCTTTTTTTTTATTTTATCTCATGCTTTTTAACAAAATGACCATTGATAACGAGAGACAACAAACTCCATTTCAGTATGATTAGACATGCGTTCAAATACATCTGTTGAGGTCACCGCACAACTCGGTTTAGAAGAAAGTAACTAGGCAAGACCCAGCTCTGTGAATCACAGAGTTTGGTCGAACTTCAGAAACTTCCTTGATGATAAACCAAGGCATCCCAGTAGCTTTGGATACAAAAGGCCTATGTGTCGAGCCGAGGCAAGCTGAGCATGTAGGCAACATTGGGAATGTCTGCATTGAGAAAATCTATGCGAACTCCGTACTGAGCTGCAATATTGTACATATGTGTATGGGAAAAATTCAACTGCAACCGTGGTCAGAAAAATTCCACGAGCCTTCGCCCGTTCACGCCGGGGTCGTGTTATGAATTGCGCTTATCCGTTTGCAGGAGACTGTTGAGAATGATGAGAGAGCTGAGAATATTAATCAGTTTCCTTCGCAAGACATGCTAGATCGTCAATTCTCATTTGAAACCCAGTTCGACATGAATTATCATTTGATCCGTGTTAACGTGGTACTTAGTCGTTTATTAAACAGTAAATAAGGATACTAGTTGCAATATCTGGAGCATAAGCAAAGTTGTTGGGAGAACATTTGAAGAGCATGTGATAGCTCTCCTTTACCGACGTTCATGATAAATTCATTCAAAATAAAGCTATACAATATTTCGAAAATGTAGCTCTAGACGCCCATGCGTATTGGTCAAATGAATCACTGTGTAAATTTGATAGCGATCCGCGGAAAGCTTTTGGCGTGGTTCCGATTATAGTGAGAATAGAGTATACTTGCATTACAAATGAGATTCCTCCAAGAGCTTCCCACGGATGACTCGAAAATTTTACACAGTGGTGCATTTCACAAATACGCACAGCCATCTGGAGCTACATTTTTGAAATATTGAATAGCTTTATTAAAAAAAATTCATTATGAATGTCGATAAAAATATAAGTTCTTAGTTTTACGTCTCGGCACCTGCTATTTTGAGCTCTATCCAGACGGCATCCATGTGAATGATGGGGTTGAGTTACGCTCAACCAGCGCCTTAGCAACTGCCAACTACCGATTTCACCTCGGTGAGGGGGAGCTACAGTTTAAGGTGGCCGTCGAACCACCGAGACCGCCGTGAAAAACACATGAGGAAAAATCTCAGTGATGCCGGCCGGGAACCAAACCCTGGCCTTCCGCGTGGGAGATCAAGGACTAGATCCACTAGGCTACGGCGGCCTCAAAGTATGTCGATGAAGTAGAGCTTTAACATGTCCTTAAGGTTAATATCTGAACTCATTTTGATATTTATAATTTGCGGGATCCTATCCATTAATTACTCCGCAACGCTTTTGATTATGACAATCGTCAGTCGTGTCATTTTTTGACATGGAATGCGACTACAGTCTCTGGTGCTGGTTCAGATGAGAAACGAAGTTAGTAGTCGCGGTAATTCGGTGCATCTCTGAGAAGTGTACGGGCGTGTTCATTACGGCCAATACGGATTATGCAGGCGTAGTTCACTGAAAAATATGGCGATCAAGTATGACCCGTGTGCCCAGTTAAATCCTTTGCCCACGTGTACAGCAATCAGTAGCGCCAACGCCAGTCCATCGCACACTGGTCGACATCAAGGTAAAAATGGGCACAACTGAAGTTTTACTGGGTTTTTAGTGAATCTTCAATTGGAAGACGATAAATTGCAGCTAAAAACCTAGAAGAACTCCGATTCTATCGCAGCACATTTTGATCATGTTAAGATCCTGTATGCATTGGGCCCTTAAAAATTTGCCCCAGTTTTCCATGAAAATCTTGGGTTGCGTCACTCTGGATACTTGTTTGTCATACCCAAACAACTCAGAATTAACTCTGACCAATTTATTACCGATCGAGACTCGATCGATATGAATGTACGCTCTAGCGGAAAATTCAAATTTTGGTATGAATAGTGATGTATGAAGGGCTCGACGTTTGCCTTCATATTATTCAGCTTATATGCTGGCTATGTCACAGATTGCATTGAATTCCCCAAGCGAACGTGCAAATGAGTCATGCAATTCCATTAACCCAGAAGATTAATGAGTGGGGGCAATGACATTTGAAGACTCGGTAGGGCGGCGACGAGGTGGATAAGAATAAAAGCGCCGAATGACACGGCTCGAAAAACATCATTCAGATTTGGTTGCGGGTGACGCGAAGTTTCAACATGGATTCAATGGTCAAGATACAAACGATGGTCATACTGATGTTTCTTTGCATCAGTTATGGTGAGTTCACTTTTCCTTTGATTCTCCAGAAACGAAGCACTCTCGACAATACTATCGAATAATATCAGTTTTAGGAGTCCCATCACATCCCAGGACGAATGTTATCGATAAAAGGTCTTCAAAAAGGGCAACTCGTAGCACTGGTGGCTCTGCGGCAACGATAGAGGATCACCCATACGTCGCATCTGTATACGTCGACTATAGCTTGGTCTGCGGAGCCTCTATTCTCACAGATCTTCATGTCCTCTCCGCTGCTCACTGCCTGGACGAGTACAAGACCGAAAGATTTTCAGTTGGCATTGGCAGCGAGAAATACCGCTCGAGCTTGAGAATACCCATTGCCAAAATCAAGTTGCACGAGTCCTTTAAACCCGACGCCGGCGTGCGGGAACGTTACAACTACACGTTTGACGTGGCCATTGCTAGGCTCGGGAGGAAAATTCAGTTTGGACCGACTGTTAGTCCTGTTTGTCTTCACAATTCGGTTAAACGGGTCAGAGTAGGAGCCGTCGCCAGTGTCTTAGGATGGGGTGACACCGATGAGACGGGAATTACGCCGGAGTCCCTGAGAGAAGTCATGATCCCCATAGTCCCAACGAGCGAATGTATCAGCAAATTTCCCGAGAGTTTTCATATAAAATCTTTGTATGCCATCACCTGTGCGGGTGCGCCGGGTAGGGGTGTTTGCTCTGGCGATTCGGGAGGACCACTCATGATAGAGGGGCGCCAGGCTGGAATCGCATCGTTGACTCAGGGATGCCCTGGATCGGTTGGCTACTACACCACTGTGCCGATGTACTTCAATTGGATAAAAAAAACCGTGAGGGAATTCGGGGGCCCATCGAAACTACCAACCAATCACTGCAAAACGACACAACCCTTACAGCGGGTCTCTACGGTGGGACCAACGGCTCGTTTTGATCCAGCTCTCTCCGGCCGGCATCAGCTGGGAAATTTCAACGAATGGTGATCAATTTTGTTGGTTCGCTCAACTCTGAACCTTAATAATTGACTAATAAAATTTTCGTCCCTGTACCGTCAGCATTGCTGAGTACAACTGCCTGATTCGCATGCTCTTCAAAATAATGAGAAAACGACTCCGCAGTGGACGTGTTGAATTAGTCCATAAACTGTGCGAACAATCTGGTTCGATTTATTTACGAGGAGCAAGAATTTGAGAATCCATGGAGCTGTATTCTTCTAATCATTGATTGTCTAATTGATCGATTGATTGAGTGATATCTTTCATCTGAAAAGTCGCAGAACAAAATGCTTGCACGAAAATAAAGAAACTGAATGCTCTTGAATTGAATCTCATTTTAAATCGGAGAAAACTCACCCTTTTTATTCTCTTCCAATCATAATCTGATTAAAACACTTGACCGCGTTTTTTTATTGGAAGCTCCAGTCATAGCCGGTATTCACTATATTTTAAATTTCATTTTTCTATTTCAATTGCCCAGAGTAAAAGGGAACTATCTAAAAGCGCCAGTAGACGAAGGAACTATCTGAAATTGCCAGTGGAAAAAGGAACTATCTAAACTTTTTTGGTCAAAAAGGGAATATCCAGAACTTCTTGGGAAAAAGGGAATGTCCAGAAGATTCTGAACAGGAACTACTCAAAATCGTCCAAGATTTTGAAAGAAATCACCTATTGAGGTAGTTCCTTTTTGACCAAAAAATTTTAGATAGTTCTTTTTTGATCAAAAATTGTACATACTTTCTTCATGACCAGAATATTCTAGATGGTTCTTTTTTGACCGAAAATTTTTAGACAGTTCCTTTTTCCATCAGGAGACTTTAGATAGTTCCTTCTTCCATCAGAAGATTTTGGATAGTTCCTTGCTTACACATTTTTTCGGGTAGTTCTTTTTGAGCAAACAATTTTAGATAGTATACTTCTGCCACTGGCAATTTTAGATAGTTCCTTTTTACTCTGGGCTATTGATATACTTTTCACTGAAATTGGAATCTATTCATCGTCCAAAGTGAAGCAATATGGTTTGCCTATATTCGCAAACTATGAAGAAACTTTTATGTGGAGGAGTGAAGGGCCCTTCAGAAAAAAAAGTTGGGATACCATAAAAACTGAGATAGTGTGATCACTACGTCAGTTTTTATGGTGGCATGTACGAATAAAGACATCTTGAGTTCAATCGATACTCACCTTGTGTCTTCATGAGTAGTTTTGAATCATTCATACCAAAGTTTCACTTTTAATAAAACTACCTCGAATAAAGACTTTGGCAATGCGGTTTTTCAAAACGGCAAATGCTTCTGACTTCTCTAATTTTTTCTATCGATTGATAAGATATTCCAAAAAACTAAGAAAACCAACAATTTCTGCTAGTGAATACCGTATCATAAATAACATCGAATTTATTTATACGTCGCATTGTTCATGGTCGCTATTGAAAATATTGGCACAAAACTATGTACATGTACATAGTTTTGAATATATACAGTACCCCGCATGAATAATAAAACACAGATAGGTGGATGAGAATGGTGATATCTCCGAAGTCTCTGGGTCTACGGAAATTTTAGGAGAAAATTCCTTTAACATTTGCCTGACCACATAAAATAGAGCTCTTTTGTAGCTTTTTTGTGATCTTTAGGAAGTCTGTCCTTAGAATTTCTAAAGACCCAAGGACTTCGGAGATATCATCATTTTTACCAAGAGCCGGCGTTTCATCAAACCGAGCCATTTGATCAAATGGCTGATTCTACCAAGCGGCTGGGACATATACATGACCAAATAAACTAGAGCGCGATCGCCCTCTGAACAAATTTTAATCGTTCATCGAATGATAATATGTCTTGTTCGCAACAGTCACTATGGTCCACTACCACCCAGGTAGGGCTTGGGCATTATAATGGGTCAAGCTCGCCCCGGGTTGACCAAGAATCATTCCGTCAATTCTTCTTCAAAAAAGTGTGAAAATTACCTCTCATAACTAGAAATCCAGTGTGCGTCGAATTGGAGGAAATGAGATAAGGAAGTTTTCGGGGATTCGTTTTTCTTATACAATATCCTACCTTATTAATGGACAACTTCGCCTTTTTTCGCCTTTCGTTCGAGACTATTCTCGCTATATCTACGTTTATCAGACAGATTCCCGCGCTTTGTGTCGTATGTATTGTGTACATGTGAATTCGTGGTTGGTTCTCATTCTATGCGATTTTTGATTCGATGTATATACCAGGTGACGTTGCCGTGAGACGCAGGCGCTTCGATAACCCAGAGTATGGTCATGTGGCTGTAGCTATCGCGCTTGAATAAAGTATGCCTACTACAAATTTGGCTATGACTGTGGCCATCCGTAGCCTTAACGGAGAAAAGACCGTGTATAATTTTGCGATCAATTTTCGCGCAGGGCCTGCCTACATCCATACTTATTTTATTTGTAAGCTCTTTCGTGCCGGAGGATGATGATGAAGACCATCGGTCGATAACTCACAGAGCTCGCGCGGCGCGCGTCTTTTTGAATTCTTACAGCTTTCTAATTTGATTCGCAATAGTTAGAATTTTTTAAATGATTGACAGATTCTTTTTCTCGATATCAGTACCAATAAATATGTATTGATCTTTGCGTTGCACGTCCCGCGTAAGTTCCGCTAGCCAATTCAAGTTTTAAATAAAATTCTGAATAGAATTTTCTCAACAACTACAAATGTATGCCCATCTTATGAACTATGTCCAATGTTTGTCGACACTTGATAGGACTTTATCAATATAATAAACATATCAATTTCCTTATAAGAAATCCCTTCAAAATTCATTGATATGCGCCCGTCTTCAGAAACCATCCGTTTGATGAGATGCCAAATAGAATGTTCTAAATTATTTCATAAAGAAAAATCCATTTTTTTAATGCAGAATCTCTTCAAGATCTTTTGATTTCAGCGCGCAAGTGCGAATTTTAGATCAAATTTTGAATAGAACTTTCTCAAAAATTGAAGAAAACATGCCTGTAGCACATGTTTCTCAGCCCTCGATAAGATTTCCGAGATGATTGATAGATTCAATGTCTCGACGTGGAATTCATTTATGGATATATTATGAATATGAAGATGCATGCATCTTCGGAATCTGTTTGTTCAGTTACGCGCTCAACAGAATTTTATCAACCATTAACAATTTCATTTCCTTGATATGAATTATCTCCGCGCATGAATACGAACTTCGAATGAGCTTTTTAATTGAATTCTCTCAACAATTGACCAATACATGCATGCCCTTGATATGAGCCTCTATATGAGCTGTGTTGAACGGTTGTCGATCTTTTGTGCGCAGCACGCGAGTAAGTTCTGTGGCTTTTTAATCACATCCTGAATTAATTTCTCTCAATAATTGACAAATACCTACTTTTAACATGAATCCTACCCACCATGAGTAGACCTCTGTGCGCAACGCGCGCATTTTCAAGTTCTGGTGTATGAATTTTCCAAAGAGTTGTAATTTGTAGGTTCATGGGTGTACCAAGGAGTAAGTTGAGTCAGATGCGTCATTTCTACCTGAGAGCCTCTCACGATTATCACATTGCCCACAAGGATCTGGAGGTGATTGGGTATAATAAAGTATAGATTTGTCAAGTCTGCATTTGAATATTTCAGCTCTTTGATATACACACCCATCACCGACACTTGCAGGTTGGTCTTTGGAAGCTGGAGAGGAATATATGCCCATGGTAATGCGTGGTCATGGAGGATCATGCATGACGCACCAGAGCAATGTTTTCAACCTTGGATGATTTTTCATGGGGCTCAAAGGGCCTACTCACGGAAAAGGGGAAATGCGGGTATGTTCTTTTTTGGCCAAAGAGTGTGTAAAAAAATTTTGATCAAAATTCAGCTCCCGCACACGAGGCGCTCTCCTTGTTAGCGTACTAGAAAGGAAGGCAATCGCCTCTGAGGAGATCCAGGACAGTTCGAATGAATGAGAAAAAATCTCATCCAAATAATTTTGAAGTATGATATTTACTAATAATATCGATACTTTTGTTTTCGAGGAATCAAAATAGCCTCTTCGGCCCTATTTGCAAATTAAGAGCGAGATAAAAGGAGGAAATTTCCATCAAATTCGATCATAATGCTGCGATTTTCGTGAAAGCTCATCTTTATAAGATCCAATGGCGCAGAAACTTATTCTCCAACAACGTTCCAACCGATGTATGCTCAATAAAAGGTTACAAGATTCCAAACATTAGATATATGAAAAATTTGAAGCGGTTGTGCGTTTAATTAAGAAACTTTAATGGAATTTCTCGGCCAGAGAGGGCCCTCTTTCTACTGATCTCTCGTAGGTTGTTACACAATATCCCACCAGAGGTACGGAAACTGGGTTGAGTTCAGAAGATGGGCCCAATGACAATAGAGGAGAATCTGTTATCAGAGAACCAAAACAATCGGGCAAAAAAATACTTACTAGATCATACTGATATGAGCCCTAGGCGAGAGAAGACATATGCATACATATTTTGGATCGATTTTGAGAGAACTCACACAGAACGAATGATTCTTTTAAATTTGAGGGAAGATACTAGAGTCCGGCCTTGAAAATATAGGATTATGAAGAAAGAAAAGAACATCCTGATGTCCTCTTCGCTTTGTATAATGATTACGAAATACTTCATGAGAACGAGGGAGACCTACGTAATACAGTTTCAGGAAAATGTTGTGACAGTTTATGATATCTTATGAATATGGTGGAATATTTGTGAAGCACTTATTTTCTGAGTCAACCTTGCACATACAAATATGATCATCACCTCATAGAATCGCCTGATATACCCTGGAGATTCAAGAAAAAATATTATACCTTCGATTGTATGTGAAGAAATTTGCCCAGTAGGTCGGAGGCGGAGCTACCGACGTGTTACGGTGTATAGCTTCACATACGAATAGAAGTATCGGTCATCCAAATATGTCACAATGCTTC
>JAPYYZ010003482.1:0-11560 GCA_030522705.1 Eretmocerus eremicus | reverse complement strand
TAAGGATGCTGAGGATTCTGAAGAGGATTAAAAATCCTATCTTCTAATCCAGTTGCATTTTCAAGTGTGTATACATGTGTCTGATAATTTTGGTATTTTTACTTCTTTGACTGAAAGTGTAAGTGATGCCATTCTGACCTTTACGTAATTTTTATATGAGAATAAGTGGTAATGAGAGATAAGTTAGTAATGAAGCTCATTCTTGGACATTTCAGTATTTTCATTTTCCAGAAATGTGAATTCGCCCACTATGTCAAAGCTAATTCCACTCGTAATTTAGAGTCAGAATAACCCCGCCTTTGAGTGAAATCTCATCTCTATTTGAGTGAATATTGACTCAAGCTTGAGTCATTTTTCACGCTCTCCTTTGAATGAAATTTTCACTCAAACTTGGAGAACAGATTGACTCGAACTTGAGTGGCACGAATCTGACTCAAAGCTTCGAGTGAAATTTCACTCGATTTGAGTGAAATTCCACTCAAACAAGTTTAGAGAGTAGAGTCATTGGTCAAGGATTATTAAACATAAGGATCTGTTGACTTTGATTCCTTGGTACAAACGCTCTGATGTCTCTGTAGCACCGCATTTGGTCTAAGCCTCTCGGCTATTTGTCACCACTTTTGGATGGTTTCGTGGAAATCCGAAGTTGGTGGCTCGCAATCACGATCGTTGGGGGCAGATCGCGGATCATTCCATCAGAGAAACAGTAGTGGATCAATTTGGGAGCGGCAAAACATGATTGGGATACGTCATTCATGAATCGCAAGGCTTTGACGACAAAATGTGATTATATCCTCGACTACAGAACTTCAGATGTACAATCGACGCCTGCCTGGTGGAGTTCTGAATAGTTCATTGACTGGCTGAGACTCCCCCAATCATAGGAGAATTTGTCCCGTTATGACACAGGAGAATTGGTCACTCAGAACGAATCTATCTGTCGCCAAAATCGACTATTTTCGTGCAATTTCTCCTTTTGAACAAGTTTTCCAGGGAAAGGGTCGAGTTTTCCCCAGGTCTCTATGGGTTCCCTTGAAACGCGATGAGCTGAGCTTTGATTTGCTTTTGGAATCGTAGTAATATCTTGAATCTAACTTGAGTTCTGAAAATTTGAAGAAAGAAGACATACTTTTTCCCTCTTTGGCGTCTTCTTCCCATGCTCTATCTGGGCGCGGATGGCAGTCATTTGATGCGGGGAGGTGATAGGGAAGATTTGGTGCTGGCACAAACAACGTCCCGCATCGAATCTGAACGATTATCACGAATTCGTCTTGATCACCAGGCAAGTATAGCAACTTCGCGGCTCGAACCCTACCCCAGAATGTTTGAGGTCTCTTTGCGATGTTCTCCCCGGGCGCAGATGACAGGTATTCGATAGGGAGAGGGGTTAGAGAAGGTTTGATGCTAGCACGAACAACTTCGCGCATCGAATCGAATCTATGATAGCGAATCAGTCTTGATTGCCAGGCAAAAATAGTGACTTCGCGTGTCGGAAACTACGCGAAAATTCTTGAGGTCTCCTTGCGATGCTCATTTTGGACGCAAATGACAAGTATTTGATAGGAGGAGGTGCTGGAGAAGGTTTGGTGCTGATACAAACAACTTTGCGCATCGAATCTGATCGATGATAGCGAATTGGTCTCGATTACCAGTCAAGAATAGCACCTTCGCGGCTTGGAATCTGAGCGAAATTCTTTAGATCTCCTTGCAATGCTCTTCCCGGCCGCAAATGACAGGTATTTGGAAGAGGAAGGTATCAGAGAAGGTTTGGTGCCGGCACAAACAACTTTGCGCATCGAATCTGATCGATGATAGCGAATTCGTCTTGATTACCAGTCAAGAATAGTGACTTCGCGTCTCGAAATCTGAGCGGAAATTTCTCAGGTCTCCTTGCGATGCTCTCCCCGGACGCAAATGACAGGTATGTGATGGATTTTAGCGAATTCGTCGCGATTCCCCTTCAGGAATAGCGACTTTGCGGCTCGAAATCTACGCGAAAATTGTCGGGGTCTCCTCGACACTCTCTTTTTGGGTGCAAATGACAGGTATTTGATGGAGGTAGGTATTAGAGGAGGCTTGGTGCTGGCACAAACAACTTTCTGCATCAAATCTGAACAAATGAAGCGAATTCGTCTAGAATTTCAGTCAAAACTAGCAATTTCGTGGCTCGAAAATTCTTGAGGTCCCCTCGCGATGCTCTCTTTCGACGCAGACAGGAATTTGATGGAGGAAGGTGTTAGAGAAGGTTTGGAGCTGGCACAAACAACTTCCCGCATCAAATCTAATCGATGATAGCGAAATCGTCTCGATTAACTGTCAAAAATCGCGACTTTGCGGCTCAAAATCTACGCAAAAATTTTTTAGGTCTCCTCGACAAGCTCTTTTTGGACGCGAAGAACGGGTATCTGATAGAGAGGGGTGTTAGAGGAGGCTTGGTGCTGGCACAAACAACTTTCCGCATCGAATCTGAACGGATAAAGCGAATTCGTCTGGATTTTCAGTCAAAACTAGCGATTTCGCGGCTCGGAATCTACGCAAAAATGTCTGAGGTCCCCTCACTATGCTGTCTCTTGACGCAGATGACAGGAATTGGATGGAGGGAGGTATAAGAGGAGGTTTGGTGCTGGCAGGAACAAGTTTCCGTATCAAGTCTGATCGATGATAGCGAATTCGTCTGGATTTTCAGTCAAAAATAGCAACTTCGCGATTCGAAATCTACGCGAAAATTTTCGAGGTTTCCTTGCGATGCTCTCCTCGGGCGCAAATGACAGGTATTTGAAGAGGGGAAGTGTTAGGGGAGGTTTGGTGCTGACACAAAGAATTTTTCGCATCGAATCTGATGGATTATCGTAAGTTCGTCTCGATTACTTTTCAAAAATATCGAATTCACGGCTCGAAATCTACGCGAAAAATCTTCAGGTTCCTGCGCGATGCTCCATCCCGGCGCGAATGACAGGTATTCGATAGAGGAAGGTGTTAGGGAAGGTTTGATGCTGACACAAAACAACATCGCGCATCGAATCTGATCAATGATAGCGAATCAGTCTTGATTGCCAGTCAAGAATAGTGATTTCGCGGCTCGAAATCCAGGCGAAATCTTCTGAGGTCTCCTCGCAATGCTCCTCCTGGGCGCTCATAACAGGTATCCGATAGAGGAAGGTGTTGGAGGAGGTTTGGTGCTGGCAAAAACAACTCCACGCTTCGAATCTGATCGATGTTAGCAAATTCGTCTCGATTACGACTCGAAGAGAGCAACTTCGCGGTTCGAAATCTACGCGGAAATTTATGGGGTCTCTGCGAAATGCTTTTTCTGGGCGCAAATGACAGGTACTCGATGAAGGAAGGTATGAGAGAAGGTTTTGGTGCTGGCACAAATAACTTCCCGCGTCGAATCTGATGGATTATAGCGAATTCGTCTCGATAACCCTCCAAAGATAGCGACTTTTTGGCTCAAAATCTACGCCAAAATTTTGTAATCTCCTTGGGATGCTCTTCCTGGGCGTCAATGACAGGCATTTGATGCAGGAAGGTTTTAGAAGAGGCTTAGTGCTGGCACAAACAACTCGCCGCATCGAATTTGATGGATTATAGTGAATTCGTCTCAAAGACTCTTCACAAATAGTAATTTCGCGGCTCGGAATCTACTCAGAGATTTTCGAGGTCCCCGCGCGATGCTCTCTTCTGAGCGCAAATGACAGGTATCCGATGGAGAAAGGTGTTAAAGAAGGTTTGGTGCTGGCACAAACAACATCGCGGATCGGATCGGATTGATGATAGTGAATTAGTCTTGATTGCGAGTCGAAAATAGTAACTTCGCGGCTGGGAATTTACGCGAAAAGTTCGGAGGTCTCCTTACGATGCTCTTTCTGGGCGCTAATGACAGTTCCCTCATGGAGAAAGGTTTCGGAAGAGGTTTGGTGCTGGCACAAACATCTTAGCGCATCGAATTTGATCGATGATAGCGAATTTGTCGTGATTGCCAGTTAAAAATAGTGACTTCTTGGCTCGAAATCTACGCGAAAATTTCTGAGGTCTCCTTGCGATGCTCTTTCTGGGCGCTCATGACAGGTATTCAATAACGGAGGGTGTTGGAGGAGGTTTGGTGCTGGCACAAACATCTCCGCGCATCGAATCTGATCGATATTAGCGAATTCGTCTTGATCACGAGTCGAGGATAGCGACTCCGCGGCTCGAAATCTACGCCGAAATTCTTTAGGTCTACGCTCGTTGCTGTTTTCGGGCGCAAATGACAGGTATTTGATGGAGGAAGATGTTAGAGAGGGTTTGGTGCTGGCACAAACAACTTTCCGCTTCGCATCTGATGAATTATAGCGAATTTGTCTCGATCCCCCTTCTCAAATAGCGACTTCACGGCTCGAAATCAACGCGAAAATTTGTGAGGTCTCCGCGCGATGCTCTCCCCCGGCGCGAATGACAGGTATTTGATGGAGAAAGATGATGGAGAAGATTTGGTGCGTGCACAAACAATTTCGCTCATCGAATCTGATCGATGTTAGCGAATTCGTCTTGATTACCAGTCAAGAATAGCGACTTCGCGGCTCGAAATCTACGCGAAAATTCATTAAATCTCCGCGCGATGCTGTTTCCAGGCGCAAACGACAGGTATTCGATGGGGAAAGGTGTCAAGGAAGGTTTGTCGCTGGCACCAACAACTTTCCGCATCGAATCTGATGGATTATAGCGAATTCGTCTCGATTACCCTTCAAAAATAGCGACTTCGCGGCTCGAAATCTACGCGAAAATCTGTGACGTCCCCGCGCGATGCTCTTCCTGGGCGCACATGACAAATATCTGATGGAGGAAGGTGTTAGAGAAGGTTTGGTGCCGGCACAAACAACTTTCCGCATCGAATCTGAACGATTATAGCGAATTCGTCTCGATTACCCTTCAAAAATAGCGACTCCGCGGCTCAAAATCTACGCCAAAATCCTCGAGATCTTCGCGCGATGCTCCTTCCCGGTGCAAATGACAGGTATTTGATGGAGGAAGGTGTTCAAAGAGGCTTGGTCCTGGCCCAACATGATGACTATGCGTCACTCATGTATCTCAAGGATTTTACTACAGAGTGTGATTATATTTTGGACTCCAAAACTTCCGATCTCCAGTCGCGGTCTGCCTGGCAAAAGTCCAAAAAGCTTGTTGGATAGCTCAGGTTCCCCCAATCATAGGAAAACTTGTCCCGTTGTGGCACAGAAGAATTTGTCACTCAGATCAAATCTATCAGTCGCCAAAATTGACTATCTTCGTGCTCTTTTTTCTTTCAAACGAGTTTCCCGGAATAAAAATCCAGTTCCTCGCGGGTCTCTCCAGTTTTCCTCGAAGCGCATTGAGCTGAGCTTCTATTTCCATTCCGGATCGTGAAGATATCTTCAGTCTTACTCGACTTCTGAAGTTTTGAACATAGAAGACATACTTTTTCCCTCTGTGCGGCGGACCAAGTGCCTGAGTTCGGGGTCTTCGGGGCAGCTTCGTGACAGCTCCGTGGCACTGGATGAACTAAGGAGGAACCCAACTCGCGATTTGATTGCAGCTCAAACCGCTCTGCATCCACGCGCGTCAAGATCACGAGGTAGCCTGTCCTCGCCTGCCCGACGCCTGAAGCTCCAATCCGCTTGCTATTCAATCATGGCAAGCTCCGCCGTAGGCAACTGTCCAAATCCCGATCACCTCCCACATTCGACTTGGCTCACAAATGCTCCAGCTTGCACTATTCGCCCTCGCTTGCAGGAAAGCGGACCATTGGACCAGAAGACGCAGTTCGCCGAGAGAATAATTGGGGTGTCACGGAGCAACACAAGAGCGACACATAAGAGTCACAAATTTTGATTTGATCTATCCCGGATTTGAAATGAACGGCATGTTCTCATCATTCCAATAGGCACTATTTCATTAAGCTCCACACGGAAAAAGGCTAATGACTTGAAGACGATTCCTCGTCAACTTTCGAAAGGACAAGCTCTATCGACGGATAGTAAGCGCACCTCAATTGCATCGATGCAAAAATCTTAGGAGTACGTAAACCTAGACCCTGACACAAATTTCCGCAAGTTCAGATGGGAATCTGCTAAGATAGGTAGTTTGGACCAATCAAGAAAGACTCACGAAGTATTTGTTGGAATCAAGGTATCATTTTCTTCCATTTCCGGACTTTCCCTTGACCAACGGATTTCACACGCGGAAAAAAAAGGTCGATGATTCTTGGTGCACCCAAAATAATCATATTCGTCTCTCCTATATCTGCACGAGAACTAATCTAAGAATTGTATAACTCGGTTGAAGGCCAATCACACGTTATTCCACTTACGCATCGCGGATATCAGATTTATGTGCGGAATCAATATCCATCGCAAGCGTAGAGCCGTTTGTATTCGTGCAACATATATATGTATGTTGAACTCGCGCAGTTTTTCTCGACGGCAAAATAAACACTCGAACATCTACACTTCACTTAACGTAGCACAACGGTGCTATTTATCGAATCAACTTGTCAGAACAGTTATAATAAACAAATTGAGCTTCTAGTATAATAAATTCGCAGAATCAAAATAGACCGAGATCTCGAAAGGTAATGAATGCGTTGATATACTGTTGTTGTCGCTGCAGCTCAACTGAAAGAAGTGAAGAGCGAATTATAGCGATCGGACCAACAGCTGTTTGTCGCCTCGGTGTCCAGAAAACGAGGGGAACTAGAAGGAGAGGGCAGTCTGCTTCGAGGCAGACGACTTTGCGCGCACAGTGATCCACACAGATTTATGTGGAGAATTTTAACAATATATTTTTCTTTCAACCTTGTTCACAATTTAAGAGGGTTAATCTTGATTACGACTTGTGCAGTTGAACCAACAACTGCAGACAATTCCTGTCATTTTTCATACATTCTGTATATTGGTATGCATCAATCTGCAAGATTTGTAAGCCCAGATGCATGGCAAATCTCCCAGAATAGTAACAGTGCATTATCAGAAGAACACTCCATTAGCAAATTGATATGTGAACAGCCAAACGATGATGATGATGACGTTAAATCAAGATCGTATTTTTTTAAGAATTATGGTTGATTGAGGAGTGAAGGACAGTTTTAAATCCAAAACGTTCCGTACTTTGAGGTTGATACGTACTTTTCCATGTTCATGCATCATGATATCAATCCATTACTGGGATGAGAATTATTTCCCAACTTCGAGTCCACTGCATACATTTGACAAGATCATATTATTCAAGTCGAAAAACTCGCATTTGCTAGTTCTATGATCTCTGAAGCATGCCAATAACTCGATTCCGAGGATAGTTCTTCCAACACTGACGTAAAAGAAGGATTGAGTTCCGAGAATTTCCCAAGGACATTCTCCTCGAAACAACTCGACTTGTCGAACCGAATATCAAACGCTAACATTAATTAGTTCGGAGATTACGACTTACTGAAACACTTGAACGAAAATGAACAAAATCTCCAACAGCAGCAATATTCACCATTTGACCAATGAAGGTCAACGGAATTTCTGTCCCAAAAATGATAGACATCAGTCTCAATAGCTAATTCGATAGCAAAAATCTGAAAATCGTGTCTCGCGAGGTACCCCTCAAATCCTCTTCAACGCCTATGAAAGAGTTGTATTCAGGGAATGGTGAACGAAAACAGGAATAGGACTGACTCCGAGAACGGAGAAGTTTATGAAATTTTTCCGATTCTCAATTGAACCATACGAATTCACTCTCCACTCATCCTGTTAGTGAGGCTTGCTATTAGCGAAATCACCCATGGTGGGGGTAGATTGGGCATACTATGAAGTTTCTCATAAACTTTAGAACAATTTTTGCATGCCAAGATATACTATGGTTGACATGTTTTCTGATGTGGGAATCCAAGTCGAAATGTATTGTGATGCATCTGTGCGAAATTAAGCCATTTCAAATAAGATAAGCAACCCATCCCCTATTCTCGCTGTCTCGCAGGAGTTCCTGGGAGGTTTCGTGTATAAACTGACTCAATCATTCTAAAGAGTTTCCCAGAAATTCCTTTGAAATTATTCGTAGCGAGAGTCGCTAATCGCCACGGGCAGAATTGAGGTCTTGAACAACGGTGTAATCCAGGTTCAGGGGCTTAGAAGGTTGCACCTCGGGGTGCCGTAACCAATTGTTCCGCCTCGATCCGACACAATTACTTGCTGTACCTCCACGATCATCGTGAGTATATGTCCGTGGTCTACTGTGTGACGTCTGTATTGTGATCTGTATGCAAAATTTATTCCCTAAACAATAAATTGGTGTCTACCTATCTATCTCTGGGCGCCTGATGAGCGGGCGTAATGTATGGACTCCGTCCGATTTTTTTTGAAAGGTCGACGCAATGATGAGATGAATGCGCCGTCGTAAAGTTCTATAGGATGGTTTCAACCCATATGCAGAATTTCTGCAGGAGAGTTTAAACAGACCTGTTTTGGAACTTAAAAAAGAACCCAGCCCTAAATCATTGGGATTTGGTTTCCGGTTAAACTTCTCTCAAGTGTATTGAAACGATCCATCTCAGAGCGCAGAATGAAAGTCTCAATGAGCGCGAGAACTTGATGCCATCTTCGTCCATGAGATCATTGACCTAGGAAGTACCCTTCAGCGCATCGGTGTAGTAGGGTTATGTGTTAGTTTCGATCGATTTCGACGAATGTGTGAGTGCATGTATCTAACTCTTTGGCTAGTTGTGCATTTCCATCTATTTGCCGAAGAGAGTGATGAGCCCAACATGAATGAATCTGACGAGGATGATTGGATAACCAAAATCTGGGGAAGATGAGAAGGAGCGAGTTTGATCACGATCGGATTCGGAAAGCGTGTGAGTCAAAATCCGCAACTATCTCTTGGGCTGGTTTTTCGATATCGTATATTCTTTCAGAATAGCAATCGCCTCCTGGTTGAAGAATTCAACGAGAATCAATTTTCAGAGTCTGGAGAATCGAATTTGATTTCAATCGAACTCAGTGAACGTGTAGGTCGAATGCATATCAATTTTGGGCTGATTTTGCGGACACGTTCCTTCTCGTGAGAAAATGATGAGCTTGTGGACGCAAGATTGTTCATCGCGTGGAACTGTATATTTCCAATATGCCCTGGGTTCCACAGGAAGAAACGAGTCCGCATCATCAGCCCAAAACTGATGTACGTTTGACCTATACGTTCGCTGGGTTCGGTCAAAATCGAACTCCCTTCTCTTCATTTCCCACCGACTCCGGCAATTAATATATTCCCGTTGGATTCTCCAATTATGAGCCGAGCACACTCCTGAAAAGGAATACGACATCGCAAAACCAGCCCTCGTGATGGGTGCGCGTTGACTCACCCGTTCGCCTAATTCGATCGCTATTGAACTCGCTCTTCCCCATTTCCCACCAACTCTGGTCATTCATTCATTTTTGTCGGATTCATTGATGTTCAGCTCATCACTCTCTTACGCAAATAGATGGGGATGAAAAACGAGCCAAAGAATGAGGTGCATGCACTCACGCGTAAATCAACATGCAAAATCAGTCGGAATTAGCTCATGACCCTACTACGCGGAAGGGTCTTTCTAAATCAAATATCTCAGAATAAAGATAGCAGTGAGTTTTGCGCCGATGGAGACTTTTGTTCAGCGCTCTGAGACCCATCGTTTCAGTACACTTGAAGAAGTTTGTGCGAGAGCCAATTCCCTATGATTGAGTGCGGGGTCCTTTCCACGGGTACCCAAAACTTTTTATTGGCTGAAACTTGGAGGGAGTATTATTCTTGGTACCATCTTTCATATGAAGGATCAGCTAGAAAATGGGCGGTGGAGGGGGGGGGAGGCGCACGATTTTGTCGGAGTGTACTGGCCTGACTCATACATGGATACATTACATATACACACACTGGAATGGAATCTAATACAATATTCCCTCAGTTTCTTCAACTATAAGCTTTCATATTCCTCACTTTTGTATTCATTCAAGGTTGTTACCAAGGCTCCATTGGATTGTATGTGCAGACCTTGCACGGAAGTAGAAGAGCATGCTGTCATCCCACAAGAAATCCTGGATGTCATCAGTGGTAGGAAGAGATTTCCAAGAATTTGAACCATCAAGTAATTGCTCTCACTAGACGGTGATTGACACAGTCATCTCTATACTTTGCAGAGGAAAGCCTTACCAAGCATTTGTGAACCGTGTGGGGAATGAGCCAAACCATGTGAATCTACCATAGAGCAGATGTGACGATATGTCTGATTCTTCTTATATAATAAATAAGGGTTATCATGAACCAAAATAACAATCAATGCTGTGAAAATTGATCGTTATCATCAACCAAGAATACTTTTAGAGAGAGGGTCTGGACATTTTGAAGACCTTCACCATATTCGTAATTTTAGATCTCTCATTACATATCTTATGAGGCAATGACATGACCATCTTGTTTTGGTGCTGAATCAAAACTATTTCCATGGACCAGATACTCACTGACAAGTAGAGAACCAACCTTGTGGATCACGGATTGAGACAAAACTCTGGGGATCATCTTGTTACGGTGAGGAATAAAGATATCCCAGATGGTTTATGCTAATAGGTCTTAGCGTTGCCCACATATGCCCGTATCAAAAAGCCACATATATAGGTATTTACTAGCAATGCTAATGTCCATAGCTATATCTCGAAGCAGAGAGCCTATTAGCATAAACTCTCTGGGATATCTTCATTTCTCACTGAAACAAGATGATTCCCAGAGTTTTGGCCAAATCCGTGATCCACAAGGTTGGTCCTCTACGTGTAAGTCGAACATATTCTCATAAAAATCTCTGAAAATGGCTGGAAACTGAAAATTCAGTATGCGCCTTGTCATTTGATGGACATATCTGAGCTTGAAGATATGTATCCGAAGAGTAATTCAGCAACTCTATGTGTTCAGATAATTGTGAGATACATCAATTAAAAGTCTCAAGAGGCGATTTGGTGATACATTTCCATTCATTTATTGAGATGATATGAAAAAATACCCTCGTTAAACTCATGATTGATTTTTTCTATCGCCAACTCAACACTTGAAGTTGCTCAATTATCCTTTGAACACATATTCTCAGGCTCAGATAAACCCATCAGGCTAGATCCAGTTAATATCAGGCAGCGAAGAAATTTCGAAAAATCAATCGGCTCCGCTCTGGGATATATGATTTCCGGAACGAAATGATGAGACACGTATGTTTTTGATCCATCCGAAGCCGTTCCCTTTCAAAGATATCCGATCTTTGAGTCTTGAAGCCTCACCGCGATTCTCGTGATAATTGGATCTCAAGAATTGGAAAAAAATCGATAAATCATGCTGATCTTCGAAAACCTTCAAAAATCTTCATACAGATGGTCAAATGTACTGGAAGATATGGAGAGAAATAGGTACGGGGCGGAAATAGGTCGGGTATTAGCGGGAAATGAAATTCTTACGTTGCGACGGTGAAAACCGTCGCAGCCCCCGAATCTCTCGCCGCCGCCTGGACCAGCACGTCTCGAAACAGATTTTTCACAATCTATTACTTTTTTCGAGG